>JASDQU010025761.1:0-16696 GCA_032191745.1 Picea mariana | reverse complement strand
AAAAAAGAAAAAAAAATTATTGCCCAAAACTTCTATAAGACGTCAACAAGTATATCAGATCTTGCACTGTCTGTGCCATTGGAAAGCCAACCATCAAGAAGTAAGGCTTATACACCCCTCTTCCTACTTCCGAGAGGCCTTGGGAATCCATCTCGATGGATTAGATGTCTGGCCTTCCATCCACCAAGCACGACAATGATTGTGTATTTGTGGTGGTTGATCAGTTTTCGAAGATGGCCATTATCACAACTTTCAAGAAGAGCATCACAACGACATATACTGCCAAGCTCTTCTTCGAATGGGTGTGGGTCCATTTTGGGATACCACAGACCATCACCTCAGATCGGGACATAAGGTTTCTCAGCACATTTTGGTCAATTCTTTGGTCACTGTTGGACACCAAGCTCACTAAATCCACTGCTTTTCACCCCCAAACCAATAGCCAAACAAAGGTCCTCAATCGGATGATTGTGCACATCCTATGCATGTACAACTCTAGGCATCCACGTACATGGGATGAGAGTCTTCCCTATGTTCAACACAACTACAACAGGGCTCTCCATAGCTATATCGACCATAGCCCATTTCAGGTAGGGCTGGGATTCCAACCCTTGGGTCCCATTTATGTTTCACTACCTCTTGCAACCACACAAGTAGAATCTTCCCATGTTCATTCTGAGGCCGACAAAGCCACCCAATTCATTGAGCGGATTCAACACATCCGCCAATAGGTCCATGATATTTTGAAGAAATCCAATGCTAAGTACAAGTAGTTCCATGATCAACACTGAGTACCACACCAGTTTCAGGTGGGAGACAAGGTATGGTTACATTTGCAGAAATAGCACCTTACAAGGCCCCATCGAAAGCTCCACCCACTTCGCTACAGGCCTTACACTATCACCAAGGTTGTGGGTAGCAATGCTTTTGAGCTCAACACTCCACCCTTCCTTGGCTTGCACCCAGTGTTCAATGTGGACCTCTTTTGACCCTATTTTCTACCATTATTGGACACCTCAGAGATCGCAAAACAATTGACACCTCAGAGATCGCAAAACGATTGACACCAACAGAGCTCAACCCTGACTACATGGAACATGCATCCACTGGTTAGATAGTGGACACACAGGTTAAGGGTACTCACTAGTAGAGGATCCAAATTTATTGGGTTTTCAAGCAAGGGTAGCTCCTACATCGAGGAAAGTGGCTCACCCAGGGCCAAATTCAACATAATTTTCCTCACCTGATGGGGGCACTCAATGCAATGGAGACCATTGCTTCCTAAGGGGTGAGGACTGATCCAGGTGGATATTGGTGGCCACCTACCTATTCCAACTGAATCCTCTTTACAATTTTTAGTTCAACACGTTCTTCTGTAATTATTTGTAACTGTGGGTTCTACACTTCTGGGGCTGTCTGAAGCCCTACAACTGGCTTATTTTGGAAGTTTTCATGTCAATACATCTTTTTGTACTTCTAGGGCCGTTTTGGGAACCTAAACAATGTTTTTTTGGCTTTTCACAATCAAACTATAGATGTATTCAGAGTTTGATGACATAATGTGTAGCTCTCAAAAATATCTTTCCAACAGGCTATCACGCGCCTAAAACAGAGGTCATATGAAAAAGTTACAACCTCAGGAAGTTGAGGTACCAACTTACCCATCGGGGCCCACATAACTTTTAGTATTTCATCTCCCAAGGTTAGGTTTTTGGATGTCTAGGGTTTTGAGATTCATGAGTAATGTTAAAAAGGCCTCTGGAGCCTCATTGTAATCATTCTGCTCATACAAATGCACGTAGCAAGCCACGTCTCTTCTCAGAGATAACTACCACCATTCGAGCAAGTTGTTTCCAGTTTTGTAGTTTTAAAGTTTCAGTCTATTTTATTTATTCAATAGAAGTTATTGTTCATTGGATATCTATTGTTGTTCTCAATATCTCTGTGTTATTGTATTCAGTCTGTTATTCCTTTCGTTCTGCTCATAAATCCGGATTAGGCATCCACTCGGTACCATGGTGGTCAAGAAGGTAGGTCAACTTGCAGGAGGTACAACTTCTGCATACAAACTCTGATTGAGGTGATTTTTGCATCTTTGGAATGGTCTCAATGTGTAGAAAAGAATTTCGGGTTTGGGAGCATAAGTCGTGCTCACAAAATTTTGACCCCAAAAAGTGTCGTTAGATGCCTAAAAATGGATTTGGAATGTTTTAGATCCCAAATCTCCAAACTGGGACCTGCCACTAAAATGGGCCGTGCAATCCAATTCCTTCAATTTTTCCTCCCAAAAAGTGCCAAGATAAATGACAAATTATATAGTGATCCATTCTATATTATACCTCCCCATTTGGGGAGGATTTTGGTCCCTAAAATATTTTACTGAATGAATTGAGGAAATTTTTCCTATACCTTCTCCTTGGAGTAGCATTTTCCCTTGCCTAGAAGTTGTCCTTTTAACTAGATCTACCAAAGGTCATGTTTCCCTTGTTTGGTAGTTCTGGAATTCTTATGCAAAATTCTATCTTATTCCAACTTTACTTGAGCTTCTGGTGCTAATTCCTCTATGGTTGGTAGGACCTGCTCCTTGATTTTCTGATCCAACAAGGAAGGCTCATAGAGTTTCAAATTTTCCAAATTCACTGCTATGTAGAGTGATCTTGTAGGAATTATCACCCACCTTCTCCAATAACTCAAAAGGACCATACCACATAACCTTGATATTCTTACCCAAACCCTGGAGCCTTTCCTTGTTCAACTTCAACCAAATTCTATCTCCCACCTTGAATGTTTTCTTAATTATTTGTTGATCAATTCAGAGCTTGTACATTTAATGTGACTTCTTTATCATCTCCTATACTTGCAAATGGATCTACCTAATATTTTCAACAAATTTCTCATCTTACAATGATTCTCTTGTGATGTCTTGTCTTGATCCTGTTTGTTGTCCATTTACAACATCTAAGGGTGAAGGCGGTAAATACCCAAAGTAAGTTTCCAAAGGGGTCTTACCAGTATAAGTATGGATTTTTGTGTTATAAGAGTGTTGAATATAGATTAGATTGTAATCCCACGTATTTGGATGCTTTTGATTGTAACCCCGCAAATGTTGAACCAAATTCCAATTAACCACTTTTGTCTACCCATCTATCTATGGATGAAAAGTTATAGATCTCTTCAACTTGGTGTCCATCTTTTCCTAAAATGTAGTCCAAAAAGCATTGAGAAATATAGTATCTTTATCTAAGATGATGCTCTTTAGTGTCCCAAAGTGCACCTATACTTTTTCAAAGAACACATTTTTTGCTTTTTGTCCTTTGATGGTCTTCTTAAACTACACATCTTGCTAAACTTATAAACTATGACAAACAAATAGGCATGTCCCTTCATGGTTGTTGGCGAACCACGCAAAAAATCCATGGAAATAATTTCCCAGGTTTGAGTGGGTACACGTAACAGATTGTATAAACCTTGCTTTTTGTTATCGGACTTGTTGGTACAACAAATCCTCTAATATATCGAGCAACATCTTTCAATTTGGGCCAATACAGATACCTTTGTAAGTTGGAAATTGTCTTCTTAACACCAAAATATCCTGCAACCTTGGAGGTGTGAGCCTCTTTGATAAACTATAATATTTCACTTTTGGGGACACAGAGCTTTCCTATCTTGTAGAGAAACCCATTCTAGAGATGATAGTCAGCCTTACCATCACCTTCTTCTACATGCATTTCACCATTTACTGTTGAAACACCTCTTTAAAGTCCTCATCTTCTGTTTATGCCTCTTTGTATGCATCATTGGTAAATGGTTCCATGCGCACAAGAGTTCCAAAAGCTATAATCTTGGATGTGGGTGGCCTTCAAAGCATGTCTGCTAACTTATTAGTGTTTCCCTTCTTATATTTGATGACTAGATGAAACTTCTACAAAAAATCCATCCACTTGTAGTGTTTGGTTTGTTGAAGCTTACTTTAGGCCTACAAATACTATAGTGGCTGGCGATTTATGTGTATAATGGTTTTCTTTCCCATTATAGTGCTTACACTTCTTAATAGCATGAACCATGACATAGATTTCCTAATTATATGTAGGGTAGTTCAAGACTCTCCCATGAAACATTTCATAATGATAGCATACTAACTTACCTCCTTGCATCAAGATCTCTCCCATAGCATATCCACTTACATCCATCTCCAATTTGAAAGGTGTATACAAGTTAGGTAATGCAAGAAATGGTGCTTGGTTGGTATTCTATTTCATCTCATCCAAATATTTCAACTGATTCTTTCCCCACTGGAAACTCTTACCACTAGTTGTTACGGAATGGAGTGGTGCAACTACCACTAAAAAGGATGCTATGAACTTCCATACGTACCATGTTGCCCCAAAAAATCTCCTAGTTTTAGTGACAATGGTAGGAAATTACCACTTGATGATGTCCTCTATCTTTGCAATATCTATGTTGAGTTCCCCTCCATCGATCACATACCCCAAATACACCAATGATTGCTGAGCAAAATCACATTTCTTGAGGTTAAGCAACAACTTATGCTTTTTCAAAGTCTCTAAAACCTGTATGATATGTGAGATGTGCTCTTCCCACGTAGAGCTATAAACCAATAGGTCATCCAGATAAACTATTACAAATGAATCTAAATAAGGATGTAATACATCATTCATCAATATAAATGTAGTTGGTACATTACATAAACCAAAAGGAATGACCTACCATTCATGTAGACCTTGTCGTGTCTCGAGGGTGATATTCCAGGTGTCTTCTCCTTTAATGTGTACTTGGTGGTATCATGATTTGATATCTTACTTGGCAAAGTACTTGGCATGATGCAACTGGTCCAACAAATCATCAATCCTAGGCAGAGGGTATTGATTCTTGAGTGTGATCTTCTTCAAATCTTTGTAGTCGACACACATTCGTAAAGTCCCATCCTTCTTGGGTACTATGATAATAGGTGACCCACAAGGTGAGGTTTTTGGTCAAATTAATCCCTTCTTCAACAACTACTGTAATTGTTTCTTCACTATTTCTACCTCCAGAAAACATTATCTATACAACCCAATATTTGGCAATGAGGAGACAAGCAACAATTGTACCTTGTGCTCTACTTACCTCTTAGGTGTTAACCCTTTAGGCTCCTAGAACACTCCTATGTACACCTGTGACAACTCTTGCAACTATTGTTTCCAGTCTTTGGTACATCCCTTCAGGGATGCCATTATTCTTACTGATTCATCCCATGGATAATTCTCTCTCAAGAAAAGAAATACAAATTTTCTACCCGAACTGATCAAATTTTTGGCTTGGTTAACACTTAACAAGGATATCTTAATTTTACCTTTGTCTGCATTGATGATGAAATACTTCCCATCGTTGATTAGGAAATACTAGTTTGCTCTCCTCATGAAGATCACATCCCTCGTATACATTTAGGGGTTTCCAAACACCGTACCACACACATCGAGGGTTGCTACATCTAACTCCACTTCATCAATAAAATATGCAAATATAACAAACCTGGTCTTACACTATTTAGTGACTTTAAGCTCTATGTATTTATTCACCATCCCAATGGATATGGGCTAGGATGTTCATGAACTTCCAACCCAAGCTTGTTGATTGTAGTGTCCCCCTCTTCTTGACAAGAGTAATGGAAGACTTAGTAGTCTAGTCACCCCTATAGACTATAGTCTCATGGGAAAAAGGGGGTTGAGAGGCACAAAAGTGGTCACTCAGGAGTAAAAGGTTATATTATTAAAGTGACCTTGATAAAAAGCATATAAAAAGGCTATTTGAATTAGAGGTGGAAATAAAGTAATAATTTTAGAAGTCAATAAAATAATTTAAGTGAAAATTGGAATATGGAGGTAGAAAAGGGAGAGGAGGGCGCCTCACTCCTCATTCATGCCATTTTTCACTTAAAATATTTGAGCTCTGCAACTTGAATGTTTGGAGGGTTTTGAGTAAACAAACTTTAGAGATCGACAAGGAGGTGAAAGATCCCTATGTTCTTGATCCAAGCTTGGCCAAGGTGATGAAATATTCCACACTCACCTTTCTACTCAGTTTTAGATCCATCTCAGGAGGTATTGTGAAGACAGGGCATTGGTTTGGAGGTTTTATAAAGACAGGGCGCGTTGTTGGAGAGATAAGAGTTTAATCTACTTAGGAGAAGGTAGATCTGAAGCCAAACCTTTTCCATAAGTGTTTTCCATCACCATAACACCATTTCTCATCAGTTCTTGGGGTTTTTTCTATGCATATTTATTATTTCTCCTCGCTAGGTGAATTTCTGAAGGAGGCACAACTTCTCTAGAAGGTTCAGTGATTAATTTGGAGGGTCAGATCTCTTACTTTTTCTAGAGGATCTCGTCATATTGGCTCTACAATCTCAAATATATAGTTCTAAAACAAATCTCAAGGGTTTAGAGGCCATATCTAAAGAGGCCAAATTTCCTAGAGTCTCTACAGCCAAGTGAGGGCATAAGTCAGCCAGATTAGGGTGCCATTTTACAGAAGGAGTTTCAAATTTTTGCCTCGTTTTTCGTGTTGCCTCGATTTCTGTGTCCATTGTTGGGTGGTTTTTCGGCACATGGTTTTTTTTCGATGGTTTTCTATTTACGGTTAAGTAATTAAACTTGTTGACTAATCCAGGTCATTGGGTTAGGGTTTTGGATGCCGCTAGCTCCTATATGTATATTGTATTGTAAACAATGTATCACCATGAATGAATATAAAATATGTTGGTTTTCTCGGTTTGGGTTTCTAGGGGAAAAATCTTTGTGTAATGTTTGTATTTTCCATTGTATCTCTTATGTTCTTTTACTGAAAATTTGTTTGCAATAAATATTGTACAAGGTTAAAATCTACATTTAGTATCAGAGCTTTGTTGGCTTCAGGGGACGCCTTTGTGGTCAAGGGTTTGGCTTGGGACTGTGATAAGCCTTGTTACAGTGGGATATATGTGGTATTGTTTTTTCAGGTGAAAAGAAATGGAGAGCAATTCTAAAATGGAGATCAAGAAGTTTAATGGGAAATGTTTTGAGCTATGGAAGCTCAAGATGGAATATATGTTGGTGGACAGAGATAAGTGGATCGTGGTAGATCCAGGTACTACACCTACATGAACTTCAGCTAATGACTGGAAAAATTTGGATCAAAAGGAAAAGAGCATAATCTGGCTGTGTCTCTCAGATTCAATATTACTGAATGTGTCAGAGGAAGCTACATCCAAGGATTTATGGGATAAGTTGGGGAAGTTGTATCAGTCTAAGTCCCTAGTAAATAAACTATTCCCGATAAAGAAGTTGTATAACCTGAGGATGAGAGATGGAAACTCGGTGGCAAAGCATTTGAACCCCTTCAATACTGTGGTAAGTCAGTTAGTATCTATTGAGATTAAAATTTCAGACGAAGACAAATGTATCAATTTACTATGTTCTTTACTAGACTCGTGGGATAGTCTGGTTGTAGCCATAGGTAGTAATACAACTTCCTTGAAGTTTGATGAAGTGGTCTCATCATTTTTCTCGGAGGAGATGAGATGGAAGAATATGGAAGGATAGAGAACTTACACATTATTTGCAAGAGGACGCTCCGAGGAAAGAAATAGATCTAAGTTCTCAAGTGAGAGATCTAAATCTATCGAAAAGTTTGTAAAGGTATGTTGGAGATGTGGAAAAGAAGGGCACTACAAGAAGCAGTGTAGATCCAAAGTTGAGAAAAAGAAGGGATCCGAAGAATCTCCTTCTACAAAATAAAAGACCTCCAAGGAAGAAGGAGGGGATGTGTACTTGGATTCTTCAAGAACACATGCAAATCATGAGGCATGGTTGGTTGATTTATTGTGAAGGGAAAGAAGGAGCTGGTATGCAAGATGAAAAAGTCCCTGTATGGTTTAAAACAATCACCATGGATGTGGTATCAAAAATTTGATACTTATATGTTGGGACTTGGTTTCACAAGAAGCAAAGAGGATCATTGTGTGTATTTTAAATTTATTGGTGATCATTTGATTTATTTGGTCTTGTATGTCGATGACATGTTTTTCATAGGAAACAATAAGGAGATTATCCAGGATATGAAAACTCAGTTGTCCTCTAAATTTGACGTGAAGGATCTCGGTGCTTCAAATTTCATTTTGGGAACGAAAATTAAAAGAGACCAGAAAAAGAGGAAACTTTGTTTAAATAAGATAAAATATGCCGAGACAATATTGTAGAGGTTTAATATGCAGGAATGTAAATCGATTAAGGTTCCTATTCCGGTTGGTGTAAAGTTATCTACGGATCAATGTCACAAGACACATGAAGAGGAGGAGGACATGTCTCATGTTCCATATGTGAGTGCAGTTGGAAGTTTGATGTATGCAATGGTTTGTACTAGACCAGACATTGCACATGCAGTGGGAGTTTTGAGCAGGTATATGTCAAAACTAGGGAAGGAGCATTGGACAATAGTAAAAAGGGTTTTCAGGTATTTGTGTGGCATTGCTAGCTATGGATTGTGCTACCAAGGAAAACTAGGATTGGACAGATTGTTGGATATACATGGCTTTGTGGATGCATATTGGGCTGGAGATCTGAATCGTAGGAGATCTACAAGTGGGTATGTGTTTAACCTGTTTGGAGGAGCAATAAGTTGGATGAGAAAAAGACAGGCTGTAGTGGCACTTTCAACTACAAAATTTGAATACATGGCAGTCACTCATGCAAGTAAGGAAGTAGTATGGTTACAAAGGTTGTGTTCAGGTATTGGGTTGGTACAACAAGCTGTAAGGATAGATTGTGACAGTCAGAGTGCAATTTTTTTGGCGAAGAACCTGGCTTATCATTCAAGACAAAGTATATTGATATTCAATATCACTTTGTTAGAGACATGGTTGAAGAAAAAAAAATGTTGTTGATGAAGGTGGACACTTTGAAGAATTTTGTAGATTCATTAACAAAATATGTGACCATTGAGAAGTTCTCTTGGTGTAGAGGATCCATGGGCATTGCTGCCCTGGATTGACGACTATGTAACCATGTAACCCCCTATATGAAAAGAAAAAAACAAGTGGGATAATGTTGGGTATGTGCTATATTCTTTGCATGTGTAGCCCCCTGCGCGGGGGTTAGGGGGCAGTGCCCTCGAGAATTTTTTTTTCCTTGGGAAACATGTCACATTTTTGCCTCATTTTTTCGTGTTGCCTCGATTTTCATGTCCGTGGTTGGGTGGTTTTTCGGCACATGGTTTTTTGCCAATGGTTTTCTATTTCCAGTTAAGGAATTAGGGTTGACTAATCCAGGTCATTGGGTTAGGGTTTTGGATGCCACTAGCTCCTATATGTATATTGTATTGTAAACAATGTATCACCATGAATGGATATAGAATATATTGGTTTTCCCGGTTTGGGTTTCTAGGGGAAAAATCTCTGTGTAATGTTTGTATTTTTCATTGTATCTTTTCTGTTCTTTTACTGAAAATATGTTTGCAGTGAATATTGTACAAGGTTAAAATCTACATGGAGGCCTAGGAGGACTCACAACTCTCCTTTCTTGTATCTTGGAGGCATCTTCAGCCGAATATTCTATATATCTTCTCTACTATTCCAGATCTGTATATCCCATGTATGGAGGTCAACTTATTAAATAAATAAAGGTCAGATCTGAAGTGTTTTGGTTACTCCTTTATGTTATTCTATTGTATCTTGTATTTCCATCTATTGTTGTGCTATGCCCATCTTCTTCATGCTATAAAAATGTTGTAAACACCTCCAACACAACTCTGGGAAATAATCTGCAAAAATAAACAACAAACAGTACACACAAACAACAAAAAACCATTAAGTTCTGATCCAATATGCTTGGGAACATTACAGTGGTATCAGAGTGAATTCCTTCGCCAACCTGTGATTAAAGTAATGACCAAAAGGAGAGGTCGTGGGGAACAACCTTATTATGATATTCTAGAAGAAGAAGAGCCAAAATAAAGTATGGGGGAAACCCATGAAACAAATAAAGTAGTGTCAATGGAAGCAACAATTTTAGCTGAAAAGGTGATTCAAAAAATAAATGACACACTACAGAACAACCAGATTATTATGCCACGCAATTTGGAGGAGATGCATAATCATTTGTCTATGGGACAAACAGAACTAAATATATCCTTTGCAAACTTTCAGAGTGGACATGAGAGAAGATAGCAATAATGGAGGAACAATGCAAGCATCAGGGCATCCTCTCTCAGTTCTTGATGGAGCAAAGACATGGCAAGGATCCACCCATGTTCAGAGGAAACCAAGGATCTAGTGGATCTCAGGGAGGAACATGTCATGATAAGGAATATGGGCACAAAGATCATAGAAAGGATCCCAAATTATCTAGAGGCACACATTCTCATTCTAACATGGCTAGTAGGAGCACACCTAGGCCATATATGCCTACCTTCTTAGAGGCACGACCAAGGGACACAAATGACTTTGGGCATGGAGACATTGAGGATGAATGGGAGGATATGGAGAGAGCATATAACTCTTTGATCACGGGTTTCCTTGGGATAATATTTCCACATCATGTACAAGCAAAAGTCTAAGGGACACTACAAAGGTGACAATGAGTTGGGGTGCAAGGTGAGAAGAATGGAGACACCCCACTTTGATGGATCTAGACAAATTTCAGCTAAGGCTTGGGTACAAAATATGGATGCCTACCTTCAGTTGAAACCCATGGAAGAGGATAAGGCCATCAAGTTTGCAACATTACACTTGAATGGTAAAGCACATGACTGGTGGTTTCATGGGATGACCACTTTCAGTCATGAGCATATCAGCTCATACATTGAATTCACCCAAAGACTCAATGACAAATTTGACAGGGAGGATCCAAAACTTCAATTTAAGGAGCTCACACAGATTAGACAAATAGGGTCAACAAAAGCATTCATTGAGGAGTTTCAGAGAGTAGTAGTTATGGTTCAATATATGTTAGAATCTAGGTTATGAATGATGTACGTAGAAGGTTTGACTGAGCCTTTACGTGGATGGGTTAAGGATTTCAAGCCTATAACTTTACAATATGTTATTGAGCGCACCAGATATTTGGTAGGGGCAGCCTACAAAAACAAGGTCACACCTAGACCCCCAATCATTCCAAAAGGGCGAGAAACAAGACAATTTGACAAGGGAAAAGGGAAAATGGATGAAGCTATTAGAAGGGAGTTAAGAAGGAAGTAACTATGCTTTACTTGCAAGGAGCCATGAAAGTCAGGTCATATATGTATGGGTAAACAGAGAATTCATTATATAGAAGTAGTTTTTGATAGTGAAGATGAGATGGATGAGGAGGAAAGTGGAGCCATTCATAACATATAGATGAATCGGAGGAAGGAATAACATGTCTCACATGCATAGAGAGAAGATGGACCCACACACCATGCTGTAGGGATTAAGAAGTTTACCATTGTATCCATTAGTGGAGTGCCCAAGTTTAATACCTTCTAGATGAAGGGAGTTGTGCAGGGACAACGAGAAACGATACTAGTTGATGGAGGAGCTTCTCATAATTTCAATGACATTGCTATGGTAGAAAGGAGACACATTCCCACCATGGAGTTTGAGGGTTTTTTGGTTGAGGTGGCAGGAGGACGCACTATGGATTGTGACAGGTATATTCCATAGATGAGTTTGACCTTGGGTAGATACACTTTGACACAAGATTTCTATGTAGTATATATACCAGATACAAACATCATACTGGGTGTGGAGTGGCTTAGAACATTGGGACCAATAACCACCAACTACAAAACCATGGACATGTCTTTCAACACAAAAAATGGAAAAAGGGTCACACTTAAGGGGATGACATGAGAAGCACCTAGAGTGGTGACAACTAAAAGAATGCATGCAATATTTAGGCGAGAGGAGGTGGCCTATGCAACATAATGTTTTGTTATGGAGACAAGTCATGAATGGAAAAAGTAGTATCCTCCAGACATACATAAAATACTTCATAAGCATAAGAAGGTTTTTGAACCGATTCCTTCAGGGAAACCAGTAGATAGAGGGTTTGAACACATCATAGTATTGGAAGAAGGGGCCAAGCTGGTCATTACTACACCATACATGCACCCCAAGAAGCAAAAGGATGAAATTGAGAGTGCCATTAAAGAAATATTATCCATGGGGCATATTAGACTGAGTTCAAGTCCCTTTGAATCATTAGTAGTGTTGGTAAAAAGAAACATGGAACTATGCGCATGTGTATTGACTATAGAGCCTTGAATAAGAAAACCATAAAAAATAGGTATCCCATTCCTAGGATAAATGAGTTGTTGGATGAGCTACATGGCGCGGTGTACTTCACCAAAATTGACTTGTGCTCTGGATACCATCAAATTAGGATGAGGGAACATGACATACATAAGACAACCTTTAGATGCCACTATGCACATTATGAGTTCCTTGTCATGCCTTTTGGTTTGACCAATGCCCCATCCACCTTCCAATCCTGTATGAACCATGTATTTAACAAATATTTGAGGAAGTCCCTACTAGTATTCTTTGATGACTTGTTGATTTACAGTAGGACATGGGATGATCACCTAAAACATATGGATGAGGTCTTGAGCATCATGGAGAAATAGTCACCATATGCCAAGAAATCAAAATGTGAAATTTGGATGATTGAGGTTCTCTATCCGGGACAGATTATTGGAGTAAAAGGGGTATAGGTTCACTAGGAAAAGATCCAAACAATCATGGATTGGCACACACCCAAAACACTTACATAGCTCAAAGGATTTATTGAGATTTGTAGTTATTACAGGAGGTTTTTTAAGGGGTTCTCTTAATTATGTGTGCCTTTGACTCATTTGACTAGAAAGGGGGCGTTTAAGTGGAGTGATGAAGCACAATTGACCTTTGAAAAAATGAAAAAGGAAATCAACACCTGTCCTATATTATCCTTGCTGGTTTTTTCTCAACCATTCATTCTGGAGTGTGATGCATCATGTGAGGGTATTGGAGTTGTTCTCATGCAGAATAGGCATTCCATTACCTATGAGAGCCTCTTACTAAGAGAGCCTGAGTTGTTGTACACCATTTATGATAAGGAAATGTTATCCATAATGCATGCATTAACGAATTTTAGGAAATATCTAGTGGGAGCGAAATTTGTGGCCGGGACAGATCATAATAGCCTCAAGTATTTTCTAGAGAAAAAGGACCTTAATGAGAGACAACAAAAGTGGGTGAATAAGATTCATGCTTATAACTTTGAAAAAATATATGTTAGGGGAAAAACCAATGTTGTAGCAGATGCCTTGTCTATAAGACCCTCAACCTACTCCATGTTAGAGATATCAGTTGATTGGAAATCTCATTTATTAGTAGAGTACTCCAAAAATAAATTTTCATGCAAGTTGATGGATGGACAGTTACAGGATGACATATATAGGATTATAGATGAAATCATATATTATAAGGGGAGGATCTATTTGGTTCCTGAATCCTTGTTCAAAAAAGGGTGCTTCAGGCATTTCATGACTCATCACTAGTAGGGCATAAATGATTCCTTAAAGCATATAGACAGATAAGAGAGAGGTTTGATTGGAAAGGTCTCAAGGGAGATGTCATGCGCCACATTGATCCAAAAAGGATCCAGATAAGACTAAGGAAAAATCAGAACTTGCAGAAGCAATTCAAGAAGCTCAGAATGGCCTCAGCAGACAGAGAAAGGGTAAAAATTCAAAGTTCTCAAAATTCAGTGAAAGTGACATCATCGTGAAGAGCACATCGCAAACAGATCGTCAAATGGATTTACGGATCGAAAGATATTCATGGTCAAAGTTTTGTCAACCTAGCCCAGTCAGCAGGGGGATGAGTTAGCATTTGTACTGCTGATGTCACCATCAATACGGATGACGTCAACATCCATACAACATACGTGGCATGTGTAGGAGGTGACACATGTCATGCGAACGTCATCATGGTGATGTGGTAGCACGAGAGGTTGCCACATGTCACTCATATTTGGCCTTTTCGGGTCATTCCGTGGACCAGTAAAAATGCGTCAAGTGGCAGCCTGTACAACCATGTGGAAGGCCATATGGTGACATGGCAGATGACGTGGAGACTGATGTGGTAGGATGAGTTGGAAGACCATGTGATGATGTGGCAGGTTGATTGTACAGTGGTTGGCGTGGTCCAGTGGTTGGCTGCCACATGGCAGTGGGCAAATGCCCAATGACGGCCCGAGAATGAAAATTCAAAAATTAAGAAGTTGGTGGGTCTACCAAATCCGACAGTACCCCACCAAATCTAGCACCCAACGAACTATCTAGAAGCACTGTTAAAGTTAGCGGAACAACATGTTTTAAATATATATATATGTTACAACGGATTCCCAAAAGGAGAGGCCCGCGGGCTCAACCCCGAGACCTTCCCCTTATTCAACGCCTTAATACATGCTCCGCTAACCATAAGGCCAATGACCTTTCATTGATTACAAAGCCTCCCTTTTTGCTTAAAAGGTGAATTTGCCCAGGTTGTAGAGGAGGTGCGTGAGGGTACGGACCGACACATTTTTCGAGGCATCTTTCTCAACATTTATTGCAGGTTACAGGGCAGGGAAATCGAGATAGAGTTTATCTTAGGCTTGGAAATGCCAGAGTCAAATTGAAGCATGGAGATAGTCATTTTTGGGTAATTCGACGCCACAAATTTAGTGGTGCTGCCTATTTTCTGATCTGAGCAAAACTTTTGCAGCTTGATTTCAGAATGAGATATACTTATGTATTTTGCCAAATTCTTTTGCTGAGTTAATAAAAAGGCCTACCCATTTGAGAGTAGGACCCAGAGATGTAATCTACCAGGGACAAACTACGTTATCAAGTTTTTGTGTTCAGATTTGATGCTTATGTCTCTTCATTATTGAGATTTTCCTTCTTTAATGGTGCGCTTTAATTTATGCTCATTTAATGCAATTCTTTATAAGTCAGTTCGATGAAAAGATCTCGGATCATGTTGGTATCAGAGCAGTTGTCTTTGAATTGAATTGTTGAGTGTGAATGCTTACTAGGGCCAAGCATAAACATGGTGAAGGAACTCTTAATACTTTCAATCCCAAAGTTGGTCATGCATTCCGAAGGAAGAAAATGGTAAAAGAGGACAAGCGTGATGAATAGGAGAAAAACTTCCATATGGTCTTTTATCACATGTGAGAAATGGTCGAATGAATGTATAGAGACTACGAGAAGAGGATGAAGAAGAAAGGGAAGAAAAAGAAAGCACAATCTAATGATGATGCTTCGGTAAATCAAGGGGCTGGAGAAGACCCTCCCGAGCCTCCATTTTCACCGTCAAGTTCTATTTCTTCTTCCTCTGAGCATTCTCATCATTCTCAACATTCTAGCCATAAAGCCTCTTTTAAGAAACCATTATTAAAGCTTGATGTAAAATTTTCTTTACCTATGTTTAATGGAGATGCCAATCTTGAAAAGATAGATAATTGGATCTGACAGGTTGAAGTATATTGTCATGTTCAACATATTGATGAAGAGGGAGTCAAAGTGAAACTGACTTCTCTTTGGTTGGAAGGCACCACTCTCGTATGATGGGAGAACAAAATTTAGGACATAAGTAAGTGTGGTAATCTTCTTTCCTCATGGTCGGAATTTAAATCAGCGACAAGGAAGCAATTTTATCCATTGGGTTATTTACATAAAGTAATGATGGAATGGAAAAATTAAATACAAAGTAAAGGTCAAATTGTACAAAGTTTCACATAAGAATTTAGGAAGAAAGTTCTTGCATGAAACATTCCTTTGGATTCTTATGAAACTTTAATGAAGTATATTGGCGCACTTCACAATTATATTCATCATACTTTGCTCTTGTTTAACCCGACCAGTCTTGATGAAGTTTGTGTGCAAGCCACTCACCTTGAGAACATGGGAAAGCATGTTTAAGAAGATCCCACAAAGAAACCTTCCAATCTTCCACATAATCCTTTTAAGAAATTTAAAAGGAAGGACAAGAAGACCGCCACAGTGACGAGAGAAGGAGGAAAGACATCTTGCACTCATTGCAAGAAAAGTGGTCATGATGATGAACATTGTTGGAAACTACATCCAGAGAAGAGACCGAAACAATTCGGTGGAAAGGGGAAGACAAAAATCGTTGCTACAGTGCAACAAGATCTTGGATCCGATTCAGGAGATGAAGGAAATATCATGATGGTTGGAGTACAAGGTAAAGATTCCATTCATGCTAGTTCAAATTCCAATAATGAATCTCATGATGATGAACGAAAGAGGAATGAATTATTTCACATTAGAGTTGTATCTAAGCACACTAAGATAGATACATTGTTTGATCCGGGTTCCCAAGTAAACTTGATATCTGAAGCACTTGTCAAAAACATGGGTCTTGAAACGAAACCACACCCAAAGCCTTATCCTCTTGGTTGGGTATGTGATAAAGCAAAACTTAATGTCACCAAATAATATAGGGTCGGATTTGCTATTGCTTCAAAGTTGATTGATGAAGTGGATTTGGATGTTGTATCACTTGATATATGTGGCATAGTGTTGGGGAGTCCTTATCTTTATGATATAAAAGCAGTCTTCTTTCGTCATGAGAACAAATACCACCTTACTAAGGGGGAGTGGAATATATTGTTAGAGCTCACAACATGAGGGT
>JASDQU010025760.1:6305-19456 GCA_032191745.1 Picea mariana | reverse complement strand
ACAATTATGTGTTGTTCCTCTAGTGGGACAACATGCAGGAGCCATTGAGATGCTCTTCAACATGCATACAAAATTCATTACCATTCTTTTTAGGAAGTCCTTGCAGTCTTCTCCTAGGAAGGTCAATGTTGGCTATCACAATCTCAATATCTTGTGGAATACCTGAGGCAACAAAGAAACAAGAGAGTGGTTCCGTAGTGGAATAATTCTTTGCCTTGAAGCAGGTCAACAACACTCCTACTCCTGACATTGGTGACCTAGATACATTGCAATGAACCACTGAATTGTACAAATAACATGGAAAAGACCCCGGTGAGAAGAGTTTCCAATCTGCGACCACCACTGCCAAGAGCACGACTTCCTGCAACATTGCTACAACGACCCACCCTAGTAAGAAAACAACCCAAAATTATTCAAGTGCAAGAGGACAGAAGAACCCATCCTCGCATTAAAATTGATAGTTCTCACAAGATTCCCATGAGGAAGAAGAGAAAAAACATTGTAGGGAAAGCAGAAGAGCCTGAAACTGAAAGTGAGGACACACCAAGAGACCACTTCCTTATAGTCGAAGACTTCAGGGACACAGCCTGCATGAGCAATTTGAGAGGTCCAAATTAATTTGTTTTGGGTGAAAGGGGACCAAGAGACCCCCTCCTTACAGGAAAAGACTTCAGGGACACAAGCTTCATGAGCAATTCCAGAGGCCCAAATTATTCCATTCTGGGTGGAAGGATATGAGTAGTAGGAATATGGCTTCACCAGTGGGATTTCTAGTCCCCATCCCCTAAGATGTTAATTGTATATCTAGAGAATAGGAGAGTGGTCCCGCAATTGAATAATTATTTGGCTTAAAATATATCTCTAGGCGCATCAAGAGACCATTTCCTTACAGTGAAAGACTTCTGCCCAGAACAGACTCATTTGGGCTTATCCAATTCCTACTCTCGAGCTGCAAAGCGACTATTGCATTCAATGTCGGTTTATTTTCTGAAACCCCTTCCTTTGGTCTTTTCAGGGCTGCCATCGTCGAGTCGGGAAGTGCCCCCTGTTATGGTTGATTTTAATTTGGGTGCAAGAGTGGGAACATCGTCTGCATTGCCATCATCCATTGTCGTATCATCGTCCATCAGATCATCTTCTTTCAGCTCAAAATTGACCGCATTAATCTCTGTGCCAGCCATCAATGTAGGCAGGTGGGTTGTCTGAGCAATGGGGGTTGCCTTGGAATTATTTGTCTTGAAATATATCTCTCATTTCACCAAGGGACCATCTTCTTTTTTTCTTCTGTGCGAAGGGAGATGAAAACTAAGAATATGCCCTGGAGCACTGGAAATTCTAGTCATCATGTCCAAAGGTGTTTACTGTATCTGAACAAAATTGTTGTCGAACTACTGCCATAAGTTAATGAGAATGTTTGTTTTCTCTATATGATGTTTGAAATGAACATTCAGAAGGGATAATATAACCCTCCACAAATCTTGGTTTAATGCGTATCAATGGGAGATCTCCTTGATCCTTTCGTTGATCAATGACAATCTCTACAGTTCATGCATAATGAGTTGTTACAATTAAAGCTCACTAATTGCATATTTAGAAAAAAGTGCGAAGGTGGCGGTGACGACAAAGAGTGATTAAGGATTAGAGATTTCGTGAAGCCACCAACCGGACGACGTGGGAAAGAGATTGCACGATGCTTGAAATGAACACTTGGAAAGGATAACACAACCCTCCACAAATCTTGGTTTAATTTGTATTAATGACAGATCTCCTCTAGCCTTTCGGACATTAATGACAATCTTAATAGTTCCTGAATGATGAGCTAATAATATTAAATCTTAATAATTACATATCTAGAAAGAAGTGCAAAGGTGGCGGGGATGGCGAAAAGTGATTAAGCATTGGACAATTTGTTAACCTGCCAACCCACGAAAGAGATTCCAAGAAATGGCCAAGTATGGAAAGCGGTCCGTCAGGCTTCAAAATGGGGTCATAAGTTATACTCAGGAGACGTGAGGGGCCGATGGTCAAATTGTATGTCTCCGAACTTTTTACTGCAAAATGTGTAACACGGAAAAGGGCAAAATGATGGATTTCGGCGATCAATTTGTATATCGTGGAATTTCGGGTGTTGTTTGTAGGTCGCGGAATAATGGAAGCGCAATGTTGAGCAAGCCTGGGCGGGAACCGGTGATGGAAATAGTGGCCAAGTATGCATGGAAAAGTGGTTGGTTAGACTCGTGATATAAAAGAATGAGACACACTCAGAACAGGGCATATTGACGAGATTGAAAATAGGGCCACAAGTTATACTCAGGAGATGTGAGGGCCCGATGGTCAAATTGTATGTATCTCAAATTTTGATTGCAAAATGTGTAACACTGAACAGGGGACAATGACAAACTTCGACGGTCAATTTGTATATTGCGGAACTTCGGGTGTTGTATATAAAAGCATGAGACAATCATAAAAATGACAAAGTAATCAGAAAGGGAAAGTAAAGAAGAAAATGAAAGGGGAATTTGGTTGTCGATTTGTAGATCGGGGAAGTTTGGGTGTTGTTTGTAGGTGACAGAACAATGGAAATGCAATGTTGAGCCCTCCTACCCAGGAACCTCCGATCCAATTTTTTTTTTGAATATGGAACGAGGAAGCGGTCAGTTGGATGGACTCGTGATATAAAAGCATCAGTGGAAATGTGAACACATGAATCCACCAGCTCACACACCTAGACATTTTCTGAAAAATGACTAAGTAACCAAAAAGGGAAAGCAGAGGGAAAAAAGAAACAGGATGGAAATTTTCGGAAGCAGGAATTAGTGTTAAGAAATCCCCATTGATGGTCTTAACAGTAAGTATGAAGTGCATTAAATAGGTGAACATTCTCTTCAATCAAGAAATATATAAAGCGAGTCATGCTTATAGTTTCTAGGATGTGTTTGCATAAGAGAAGCATAAAAAAGCCACAGGAAAATCAATTTTGGGATGTTTAAGTAAAATTATTGTACTGTCAACTTCACTGTAAGTATAACAACAAAGAATTTTAATTTTAATTTTTTGTAGTTGATATGATAGTTCCATTGGACTTCACACAACATATATCCTTTTATTTCAAAATATTTTTGAAGATGAATTTTGGTAAGTTCACTGATCAAGTAAAAGTGCTAAAACGAGCCACATACTACATTTGCGTCAGAGAGCTTAAATTAAAAGGAAAATCAGGTCCTATATATTCTTTAATATCATAGAAAAACCACTAAGATACTGAATGTATCATTAATTTTCTAGAATGAAGCATACAACCAAGAGTCAAGTAAACACCAAATGTATTGAAAGTTGAGGCACAAGGCAACGCATGAAAACAGAAGGCACCAAGGGAGATCCCACAAGGGTCCATAGAGCAGTATGCATAGACCTATGAATCAAACAATTTGACATAAAAAAAACACATGTGGCATTGGTTTTCTCTTACATGTGGTATATAATCCTACGAGAAAATAATCAGGCCCATGAGAACCTTGAACTATAGCAGGAAAGCACATGAACAAAATTTTGCCAAAATTTTTCCCCAAAGCGTTGCTCAACCTCCCGATATTGGATCGTTTAAGATAGTGAGTCAGATTGACTCTTCAGGTCCGTGTGGGTACCCAAAATTATTATACACAGGCCCTTTTTCTCTTGAGTGACCACAAACTATGACCGTGGGTCAATCCCTTCACGATTTTGAGCTTCGAGGATATCTCGATCTCTGGTTTCGACACTTTCTGAAGTGTTCTCCTTCGAAATTTGGACCTCGCACCGCATGTCTCCTTTGATTTTGACGGCCCAACAATGCTTCAGGTTCAGTGGCTTCACGAATCTCCCGTTAACCTTGCGTACAACCCTTCCAGACTTCTGACTTTCGTATCTCCTAATCCGCTGCCACGTGCCTTCTCCACAGACAACGGTTAAATTCGTTTTGGTACTTCATGAGTTCGTGACTCTCCTCTTACAATACCTCAGAACTTCTTGAACCACGAAGTGCCAAAACACCTTACGGCTAACCTCCGCGTAGTTCTCTGAGATCTAACAGTCTGGAATAGTTCGCCTCCCTCCAGAACAGATCTTGTTCGTGGATTTTGTGAAACCTTAAGGATTCTCCCCCTTGAATATTTCTAGTCGTTCTCCCTCCTGATCTTGTATTCCTTGACTTTCTTTGTCCCCCGAAACTCTTTCTTCGATGCTTAGTCGAAATTTCATCATGTGCACGCCTTGCAACAGGTTCTCTTCCACACTCAACTTCTCTTTGTGGATGATTTCTCCACACTTTACAACTATTCTCCAACCACTTCTCTGTGACTAAAGTCATGCTACTCCTCTTGAGATTATGAGTCTGAAACTCTATCATGCACCCCTTGCAGACGCATATGGACTCCTTATATACATAAGTTTCACGCTATCTCTTCTGAGCTTACAAGTCAAAACAAACTCCGTCAACGCACTCCTTGTGGACACTATGCACTCCTTGCACTCGCTCAAAGAAGAGAAACAATTGAAACTTACTTAAACCGCACAGATTCATACATCTCTCCATGTAAATTCATGCATATATATAAGAACAAGAAATAATAGAGAATTGAAAATAAAATAGAAAGTCTACCATTCACTCATTTAGATAGATGCATCAAAACCACACATTTAGGACAATGTTCCTCTCTTATATTCATTCAACTGAAAATTACATACATTCATACATTGCTTCTTGGAAGCTCTCATCTCTCTACTACAATGAAAATCTACACAATAGATTCGACAGCCTGTCGACTATCTTCTATCAGCAGCCTTTCAACCACCTCTATTGGGAAACAATACAAAGCTTTATACAAGAGGGATCTCTGAGTTCCTTCCCTCAAACTAATCTAGGTTATCCTATCAAAATAAAAGATTTCAACTACTTAACATTTATTGCAATAAATATTCATGATAGACAGATCAGATCGAACACATCAAATATGTACTGCACTTGGTTACATTAAAAGAAAATACATCCTCCGATGCCTTAATGAACTATCCAGATCTTCATCACTAAAGGTGTTCTTTAATTACAACTATTTTCAAAAGATTTACATGTTACACATTCTTCAAAATTCAAATGTCTTCAAAATGTGTGCTAGTGCACCCAACTGTCCTCCACACGCGCTCTACTGGAAATGCTCCTGCATCACACTCCTCTAGTTGAAAAATTCATGGACTCATGTCCACGAGCTCCTGCACCGACCTTCCATGTTTTTGGATTTCCACTTCACCAACCCAACTAGCATCTTCTATCGGGTGTCTTTTCCNGGATACATGTCTGCAATATTGAATATGGGTGATATTCCCACATCCTCTCACAGTTCTATTTCATAGGCATTCTCACCAAATCTTCTCAGAATTTTACACGGTCCTATCTTCTTCAGCTTTAGCTTGTTGTATGTTCCCCTTGGAAACCTCTCTTTCCTTAAATGTGCTAGAACTTGATCTTCAACCTCAAATTCAAGCTTCCTCCCGTGTTGATCAGCTCTGCGCTTGTATTCATTGTTTCTCTTCTTCAACTGCTCCTTGATCTGATTATGAAGTTTCTGCATTTCTGCAACAAAGTCTTCAGTCCAACACTCCTAAATTTGTTCTGCTCCAAATCTCTTAACTTTGACACTCCCCTCGGATTCATTCCATACACTATCTAAAATGGATTTTTCCCAGTGCTTTTGTTCACTGAGACATTGTATGTAAACTCTGTGTGTGTTAGAATATGATCCCACTAAGTATGGTGTCCAGTGACCAAACTTCTCAGCAAATCTCCTAAACTTCGATTCACCACTTCGGTCTGTCCATCTGTTTGTGGGTGATATGCAGAACTAAAAGATAGTTCTATCCTCATATTCTTCCATAATGTCCTCCAGAAATGAACAAAAAATTTGGTGTCCTTGTCTGAAACAATACTCATGGCAATCCATGGAGTCTCACAACTTCTTTGAAAAACAAGTTAGCAATGTGCGTCACATCACTAGTCTTTTGGAATGGGATAAAGTGCACCATATTCGAAAATATGTCTACTACCAAAAATATGGAATCACTCCCTCTTTGTGTCCTGGGAAACCCCAACACGAAATCCATGCTTATCACATCCCAAGGCCTCTCTGGAATAGGCATTGGCTGATACAGCCCAGTATTTTGCTTCTTCCCCTTGGCATGCTGACAAATATTACACTTGTTCACAAACCTATTCACCTTTACTCTCATACCTGGCCAATAATATGAATCGTTCAACTGTGCCAACGTCTTGTCATGGCTGAAATGTCTGGATAGACCTCCGTTGTGTTTTTCCTTCAACAGGTTTTCCCTCATCGAACACTTTGGTATGCAAAATTGGCATCCTTTGAAAAACAACCCATTCTGAATCAGATATTCGGTCCATTGGATTCTGTCTCTGAGAATAGGATTCACGCATGCTTCATAAGCCTCCCTGAAATCTGGATCACTATGATACATTTTTTTAAGGTGATCAAACCCCAAGATCTTCACTCTAAATTCCTGTAGAATCAAACTTCTCCTGCTCAATGCATTAACAACCTTGTTAGCATTACCAAAAATATGTTTAATGACAAAAGTGAAATTTTTCATAAACGCTATCCATTTGGCATTTATCTGGTTTAATTTCTCCTGTTTCGTTATGAATTGCAAAGCTTGATTATCACTATACAAAAAAAACTCCTTCGGTACAAGATAGTGCCTCCATTTCTTCAAGGCTTGAATTATGGCATATAATTATTTTTCATATGTGGAGTACTTCCTTTTAGCATTGTTCAACTTCTCACTAAAATATGCAACAAGTCTATTATCTTGGCTCAAGACCGCTCCAATTGCAACTCCACTAGCATCACTTCTCACCTGAAATTTCTTTCTGAAATCTAGTAAAACCATAATCGATTGTTCTGTTATCTTCTCCTTCAATATATTGAAGCTCTTCTCAGCCTCTTTTGTCCATTTGAAATACTTTTCTTTTCTTCACTGTGTCCATGATTTGAGCACTAATCCCATTATAATTGCTGACAAACTTCCAATAGAAACTTGCTAATCCATGGAATCTTCTCACCTCAAATATACTCTTTGGTGACGCCAATTCTCTTATTATTTTCACATTTTCTGGATCCATCTTCAATTCATTTGAAGAAATCACGAAACCCAAATATATGAGTTATGTCTTCATGAAAGATGACTTTTTCAAATTAATCAACAACTCCTCTTGCTGCAACCTCCTTATCACCAATGTGAAATGTCTTAAGTGCTCCCCTTTAGTCTTTCTAAAAACTAGTATATCATCCAAATATACAATCACGAACTTGCCAATGAAATCTTTCAACACTTTATTTATCTGCCTCATAAAAGTACTCGGGGAATTTTTCAAGCCAAACGACATAACAAGTCATTCATACAATCCCTCATTTGTCTTGAATGTTGTTTTCCACTCATCACCTTCCCTCATCCTTATCTGGTGATAGCCACTTTTCAAATCATTTTTTGAAAAATAGTTCGCTCCACTCAAACAATCCATCAAGTCATCCATCCTTGGAAATGTAAATTTGTATCTAATGGTGATCTTGTTTATGGCTCTTGACTCTGTACACATTCGATATCCTCCATCCTTCTTCGAACTCAATACAGTTGGTACTGCCCATGGACTCAATATTTCTCTAACCAATCCTTTGTCTAACAGATCTTGAACCTGTATTTTCACCTCTTCATTTTCTTGAGGTGTTAACATGTATGCTTCTTTGTTCGACAGGTTTTCTTTTCTTCTATGGGAAGAAACCTGTGTGTCCTACCATTATTTTACAAAGTATAAGTATTTATCCTCCCATCATGGATGACATTCATGTCATACTTCCATGTTCTTCCCAACAAAACATGACATACGTCCATGGGAATCACATCACATAGAATTTCATCTCTATATCCTCCTATCTTAAATTCAACCATGCATTGTTTAGTGATTGTTACCTGATGACCCTTCTACAACCATGAGACCTTGTATGGTGTTGGATGTGAAATTGTCTCCAACTCTAACTTCTCCACCATCTATGTGGATACTAAGTTGTCAGTGCTCCCACTATCAATTATTACCTTGCAAACTCTATCCTTCGTTTTGCAAGTTGTCCTGAACAAATCGTTCCTTTGTGTTGGTTTCTCAATCTTTGGATCTTCCTTCAAAAGAAACTTCTTCGTCATCAAGGATTTCCCATCCTCCACACCTTCTTCCTCAACATCTCACTTCTGTGCTTCCGAAATGTGAGCTTCACTTCCTTCTTTATTTCTCTCGGGACAATCCCAAGACATGTGTCCTACATTTCCACATGCATAACATCTCACTTCTCCTCCTCTTCCTCTTCCTCTTCCTCTAGAAAAAGAGTTTCTACCATCACTCTACCTTCCTTGGAAACTTCCTCCTCTCTCAGAGTGACTATGTGGCTTCTCAGTCTCACCTTTGGGATTTTGTGTCTTATCATGGGAAAATCCCTTGCCTCTGTTTTTTGACTCTGCTTCCTGGCCAACTTCTCTTCTTCTTTTAGTGCAATTTGATACACATCCTCTACTGTTCTAACTGTCACCATGCTAATTTCATCCTGGATATCATATCTCAGGCCGTTGATGTACCTAGCAAATTTTTCCTTGTCTCTCTCTTTCTGTCCAGCCTTGATGTTCAGTCTATAGAACTCCTCTGTGTACTCCTTCACAATCATTCCCTTCTGTCTCAGGTTCTGCATCCTCCTGAACATATTTATCTGGTAATATTTGGGTATGAATTTATCCTTTAGCTTGGCTACCATTCTATCCCAGCTCTTAATCTTTTGTTGTTCATTTCTCCTTCTTTCAGCCTGCAGTTCATCCCACCATAGTGTTGCATGTCCTTTCAACCCGATGATAGCATGTCTCACCTTTTTCTCCTCCTCGACATCTTCATAGTCGAAATAATTGTCCATTGCTCGTATCCAATCAAGAAATTCTTCAGTGTCTAGGTTACCTTCATACATTGGGATGTCAATCTTCACTCTAGCTCCCAACTTGACAACCAATTTCAACAAGAGTTGCTCTACAACATCCTCTTCTACAGTTTATTCGACTTCTACTTATTCATTTTTTGCATCGCTGAAGTCTTCATAGAAACCCTCAACAAGAAAGAAGACCCATGCCAGTAAGCCCTACATGGAGGCCACCCTCACAGAAGATGATATAATCCTAGTCCGTGGAGAAATGGAATATGCAACCGAGGACCTATTATAGAGATATGGTTTGAAGTGGGAGGAGATGTATGTAAGAGTTGAGAAGAAACTGCAGGAAATTTAGGAAGCCATTCAATTGAGCCGCGCAGTATCTATTGCGCCTTCCTTGTCAGAGACTATAGAGTTGGGGGATGAACCAACCCAACTTTGACGACTTGCGGATGAAATAGAGGCTCAACTTCAGTGAGTCCAAGAAGAAAAGGAATAGGCTATAAAATCCCTAAAGAAAGAGAAAGAGGAGATCTCAGAGCAACTGCAGGTTGCGTGGTACTGCATGACTAGTTATGAAAATGTGAAGGATGAGTTATGAGCGATGCTCGAGGAAGACAAAGTGTAGATATAAAAGGAAAATGACCAGTTGCTCGCAGATCAGACTACAATCAAGGAAGTGGTAAGAAAAACACTTCTCTCTGTGCCAAGATTGGCATAGGAGGAACATGAAGCAGTTGAGATCCAAGTGAAGAAGCTTGGTGAGGCCATCCAACAACTTCAAGGAAGAGTAACGGAGTTGGAGCTTCAAGCAATACCAAGCACTCTGCAGGAAGTGTGTGACGAGAGGGAGGAAACCACTAAGAGCACAGTTCGAAGGATCAATATCCTCACCTTAGAATGCAAGAAGCTAAGTAAAAGAAGCACGCAAATCTATGAACGCCTCATGGAAGACCCACGCAAACCTATGAATGCCTCATGGAAGACCCAGAGCTTAGGAAGTTGGAAGCACAACTACAGGAGGCGCAGCAGCATACACTGACAGTACAAGCACAGATGAAGTCACTCATTGTAGTCAAGAGAATGAAGAGATCACAAGAAAAATGTGCAGCCCAACAACATATTACTTCCATCGAGGGCAGAGCAATCGAGGTCACACAGAGGATACAACTGGCGCAGGAGGAAGCTTTCCCAATGTTTGAAGAGATCGAAGGGCAAGGAGCGCAACTGGACCAAGTAGTTGCGACAGTGGAATAGTGCCTAGAAGGGCCTGTTACAGAGAAAATGATCCAGAAGTTCATTGAGTAGGAAACTTAGGCGAAACAACAAGTTGAGGCAGCTCGAGCCAAGCTCAAGGCCTTTGAAGTAGCACTGCCTAGATCTGAGTGACTCAGGATGAGTCACAGGTGAGTGTTGGGGGCTTGTTGGCCCTCGACCAAGTTTTGAGGAAACATTGGTCGGGATTGACCACTTTTGGGAATTTGACGCAGTGGTCGAAGATAGAGCGCCCAGGTGGAGCTGATATCGTGGGATCCCACTTATTATGCAGGCTTGTGGACCCAACATGGGGTTCATTAGTGTTTATGTAATGGGTTATGGGATGTCGACCCATGGGTTTATCCATGTTTAGGCGTTTTTGTAAATGTAAAAGTATAAATAAGAAGGAATGTAATGTAGAAGTAAGCGATGTAAGTAGCTATGTGCTAATTCAGTAGCTAAGTGCAAGAGGCAAGTAGTTCTGAATTGCTTTGTGCAACAAAACATGTATGTAAGGCTCTGTGCTTGATAGAGGAGTTGGCTTTGTGCCTTGACCTGATTTTGGGGAAGGTGGATCTGGTGCGTAGTGTGTAGATCAACTGTCCAGTGAGAAGCTTTGCTATGTGTCTTAGTGCATAGGAGTAGACAAATGTAAGAGTTTGAAGAAGACTAATAAAGAAGAAGAAGTTGTTGGTGGGCGTAGCCCCACACTGGGGTGAACCACGTAAATCTTGTGTTGATGGTTTGCTTTGTGCTATAATGTTTATGTTGTGGATTTTCTTAGTGCAATGAATGTTATGAATGATAGATAGATATATGAATGCTTAGTGCTTTGTCTATGTTGAATGTGATAGATCTAACTTATGTTGCTAAGTGCAATGTATATTTTTTCATTGTTACTGCATCGATTTGTACTTAGGGTTTGATCTGCGGTGTGAATAAAACTGAGTTGCTCCTAAGTAATCTGTGAAGTGTTATAATCATAGATCTATGTCCCAGCTTGGTTACATACACTTGAGTCTTGTAACCCCCCTGCCTCTACCTCGGGTGAGACTACATATGCTTCGCAGGTGTTGCCGAAAGGGTCAGTAGTTAGGGTTTTTTTGGTGCATTGTTGAAGCGTTGAACCCTGGGTATGCGCCTGTGCCAACATGTATCAAACCTTTGATTTTGGAGGAAGCATCAACATTTTGATGTCAAGATTCATGCAAGGGTTGGACGAGAAGAGATTGGAGAAGTGACTGCATCATCAATCATGCTTTATAAGTGCCTTCTTTGGGTTTCCAATTAATATCAACTTGGCCTATTCCCTTCAAGTTCATGTGTTCTACATTTGTTTGTCTATTGTCGTTTTAGTCTCCGTAGATAGATTTTCTTTGTCTAATCATCTAGAGTAGGAAGAAGAGTACTTTTACTAGTTTTTGTAGGATTTCATTTTCATTGAGAAGCTTGAAGACCAAGACTACGGATTGAAACTATAAGGACAAACATCGCAACAAGATATGCCACATTCTTCTTCTCTCTTGCTTGATTGATTGAATTAAATTTATAGAGAAAGTAGTAACCACGTTCACTTCTATCTTTGAAACAAAGATAGAAGCCTTGTTCCAAAAGAATTTTAACTTGTCCACAGTTAAGATTTCTCACAATACTTAATGGAATTAGTAAACTTTCTCTTCCTTCGAAAAATAAAAATGTGAATAGTTTTTAGTAAAAACATTTCTATGTAAATAAGTTCTTGGTTATTCATACATGGAATCCAAGCCATCAATCACCTAACTTTTTCAATAAATATTAAAGTACCTTTCCATCAATAATTTCACTTTCTATATATATCAAATGACCTTGCTAATTTCACTTTCCCTCGTACATTTTTTATATGAATCCTTAGGAAGGCAACCAATTACTACTTAGCTAGGGTCATTTATCACAAACATGCAATAAAATATCTTAATGTCTAATCTTGAAAATGACAAGTGCATAGTGATTTGATATTCTTACTTCTATACGCTCATGATAATTATTGGGTGTATTTTTTTTTGAAAGGTTACATTTTTCATATTTTTATATGAATTAAGGTTAATATTATGATTTTTTTTTAAAAGAAATTATGAAATTCAATTTTATATTATTAAAATAGAAATACACACTCTTAAGTGAGGAAAAAGAAATTTCAATCGTACATCTCTTTCATGTAATAAAATGTTATTTTAGAAAATGATTATATTAATTATATTTTCATAAATAATAAGTTAAAATTGTTTATTTTTTGAATTTAATTTTGTTATAAGATAATGATGATATAATTTTTATGGTTATCTAATATTACAAAAGTTTATTGAATGGATAAAAGAGAATTAAATGTTTTTTATAATGTTAGTTTATAATGTTTTTATTCTAATTAGTGTAAAGAAGAAAATCAACATTGTTAAAATCAAAATAAATTCTCACAAGCTCTATAACGAAATTGGGCATTGGATAATTCCAAAAATGCTTTCAGATGAAAGAATTTGTCATCTTTGTGATACTAAGATGGTTGAAGATGAAAATCATTGTTAAGTACCAATACCAGATATGCAAATATACTTAAGAAATAACCAAGAATAAACTATAAACCATTCACCATAACAATGAACACAAGAAATATCTAAAACCCTTGAGGTAGGGTAACACCATATATTATTCCTTATGGAAGGATAAAACTCCTCAAACAATCCTTTATTGTAAAATCACAATATTCTTCACTATCTTTCATTACATTGCATACACTTCTTTATATAGCTCTCCCTATCTCCTAGGAACCTTCTAGAGAGCCTTCTCACATTTATTACATCCAACTACCATAGTGGGCCTTTATTAATATAGTGGACTAGGTCCACTATATTAATA
>JASDQU010025758.1:6782-29694 GCA_032191745.1 Picea mariana | reverse complement strand
AGTGTAAGATCCAAGCAGTCATCTGAAATGAAAGGAACCTAATGCATACATAAGAAGGTTATAATGATCAAATATGACACATACCATGATACCTCGAACCAATTACCTCATGGAGCAAGAGTCCTCTCTGATGCAAGCCCAAGCCGGTAGTGATGGAGGCTGGTACTGCTAACAGAACAAGTCTGGCTGAGAAGAAAAAAGATGGGCCCTCAAGGGCCAAGCTCAAGTCGATCCACTCTCGTACTCCATGTCTGGGATCATGTGGGCCTCGAGACATGATCTCCTAGTTATCCCTAGATATCGGGGATAACAGGACCAACTTCCAAGACTTTGCAAATAGTGAGGTGTGATCTGTGGACAAATTTCTCGATTGATAAGTTTTCATTGCCAAGCTAAGATCCCTTCAAGATCAATAAAAATGAACTTTGCAGAATTTACACAAAGTTGCAGACCTGCGGGAAGAAAGCATTCCTACAGAGATCTGATTTGTAACAAGGAACCTAAGTCATAGGGTTCATCGAACCTAAAGCTTGAGATTCGATATTCGATGAACCTCAAGGTTTGCCGAACCTAATGCCGAACCTAAACGAACTCGAATGCGTGCCCGAATTCGAACCTTAGGACGAATTTGAAAGAGAACATTATTGAGGTTTGGGACCAAGTTTCATTAGGGTTCAATATATATAGCCGAACCTAAAGCCAAACCTCATCCGAACCTTATTGGAAAATTTGAACCCGAATCGAACCTAATCGTTGCTGAACCCGAACTCGAACCCGAACCATGTGACTTAACAAGGAACTATAAACCTGATGAAATATTCAGTTGTTGACCTGCAGTAAAGAAGTGCTGTGATTTTCTTGAACCTGTAACGGAATGTTGTGAAGACATTTAGCCCACAGAAGAAAACTGCAGACCATCTGTGACATGTCAGAAAATATGGTTGAAGAAGCCCACAAGACAAATAAATTGATTTTCGATTAGAGGTCTCATTGTTTCCTTTTGTAAATAAATGCGTATGTATAAACATGAGGCATACAAGCTATACAAAGGGTGGTTAGAATAGGTAGGTATATAGGTGACAAAAGCCAAGGAGTCAACTTTGCAAGATAGCAATCTATGCGATTCATAACAATCTTGAACTAATGAAAAAGGTCATTTTCTCAGATGGAGTGTTGTGAATTTAATGTGTTTGTCCAGTACTCTACACTGTTGTTTGTAGAGAAAAATTTACTCTATGCACAACACACTACTGATACTACACAGTTAGTCTGATTTTAGAGCACCTGTAGAATCTGAAAGGGTAAACTACAAATCAAAAGTCTCGCATTAAAAATAGCTGCTATACAAAATTATGGCTTTTAGCTCCTTTTGTATTGTCATGTACCTTGACAGCTTGCTTTGCACTTGAGGGAGTAGATTCAAAATTATTTTAGTTAGATTAAAATTTAAAGGATTTAAGAAAAAAATAATCAGCGATAAAATTCACCTTGGTATCAAAGGCAAGAATAAACAACTTAGTTAAGTTTTTTCAGAGCTCAAATGCAAAAATTGACTGTGAAGACCTTCATTTCATTGTCAGGAGCTTAATGATAACTTCTGTGCAGCATAAAATGGCTTGATGACATTGCCAATCAATCTGAAATATCCAGACTTCCAGAGCTCTATTCTCAGTATATATTCTGTCATTGTCTATTAAAATTTTCAGGATGCTTGGTTTGCCCATGAAGAATGTCTCTGAAATTTCAAGCCAGGGCTTCTGCAATAGGTGTCTGAACATCCAAGAGAGTCATGCTCCTCTAGAAGACATTGACAAGCTTCAGTGATTTACTTTTTTTGTTGGAAGCAGTGTTATTAAAAGCAGACCGGCCCAACATAACCGGCCGGTTGAACCGGTTTTGAGAGGAAAATGGGCGGATTGGTGGACTAGAACCGCTTTTGGCTGGTTCTGTACGTAACTTGTACGGCGCACCCAAAACCACGGATTTTCAAATTTTTTTAAAGAAAAAAACAAATGTTTAATGGAAAGGGGACCTATTACCTAGCCCTAGGGTAATGGTAATGTTAAATTCTTAAAGTAAAAGGACATCCTTTTACTTAAATTTTTAACATTACCATTAGTTGTTTCAGGATGTTTGAGTGGTTCCAACCTCATTCGACTTCGTATGGAGAAAGTAGAATTTTAGGTCCCGTTCAAAATTCAGCAGACTTAACAGTTTTCAGGATTTCAAGATTGGTAGGATTGTAATGTTTCCACTGGATTCTATCATGTATGAGGGTATGGAACTGGCATTTAATCAAGAGCACCAAGTCCTCTATGTACCTCGATGTTGGTGACATTAATTGTTGAACTCTTTTGTCACGACCCTAGTAAAAATGTACCCTTCGCTCAAGTAAAATCACTTATTAGGCATGTTAAGCTTTTTCTATCTTATTTTAATTCTTAGAGGGTGACACTGATGATGAGTATCCTAATATAAGTAATGATCTTGAAGATATGTAGTTATTTGTTGTAGCATGATTTTTTTAGACTCCAGAGGCCATTTAAAGCCTTGTTGTTGATGTATTTTGGTTCAAAGATGGATTGCACTCTGTGCTATTTTGGTTATATGCACTCTTGCTATATAAATGAGAAAATTTGCATATTTGTATATAAATGGTTTGGATTCATATGGATGCACATGAATATATATGTTTTTGTTTTTCAAAATTGAATATTTTATGTAGTTTTTGGTCAACTGGTTTTTTTTCCAGTCCAGTCTGGTTTCACATTTTTGGGGTTGACTGGTCTGGTCCGGTTTCCGGTTCTGATAACATTGGTTGGAAGTATGCATGGGACAAAATCAATGGGGCAATTGTTTTGTTCATAGATAGGGCCTATATTCCTAACAGAGTCCATCTAAAATTTTTGATGAAGAAATCAATGATATGTTATTGCTGACATCATAAATTTAAAAAGCTTTGCAAAATCACACTAGCACTAGCCTGAGGATATTAAATACCTATTTATCTATCTAATTACCATATTCAAATCCAAAAAAGCAAAGCCACACATTTCAATCTACATGGTTTGAGGAATATCTGAGAAGCATATTTTTAAGGCAACTGTTTGAATGCATTACAATTGCATGCACTTTTGAAGTGAAATGAAGTGGATTGTTATAGGAATTCACTTCAAGACTCTAGAGTCTATAGTAATAGTTTGGAGCGTTGAAGTCCAAGAAGGTGAATTATCTAGAAACTTATGGATAAACTAAATAATCCAAGTGTCTTAGAAGACGCACTTTGAGTTAGGCATGCATAAGAAGGATATCTATGTTCCTCTTTAAACTGGTACTGCATTATTATTTTGAATTTGGCTGTTTTCTTAAGGTTGGATCCATTGAGCTGAAAGAGTCCGGTGGTTTTTGTGTGTTTCCATCAGAAAGAAGTCTCAAAACCTCCTAGCATAACTGCAACTAGTGTGGAAAATGTCTACTGCAGCCTTTTAATACACACTTGAGGCTGAAAATAACTGCTTGTGTGAATTTTGTCTTTACCCTCAACTTCTCAATTTCTTTCACACTGCTCTTTAGCCATTACATTTGTTTTATCTTCCTTAATCATGCGTCGATTATACTTAAATGGAGGCATCAAAAGGAACAAAATTTATTGCTTGGAATTCTGGATAAACTGAAAAATACATAAATTGCTTTACTCTATTTGTTATTGCGGCATAAATTATCAGCAGAAGATATTAAGAAGTTTGTGTGCTGACCTCACTATGTTGCTATTTCCCTTTTTCAACAGGGTATGAATAGGTCAACAAACACTCGGAAGGCAAATTTTCATGAAAATGCTACCGTTAGGGGGAAGAAAACTGCACATGAGAGCAGCTGGAGACCTAAAGGCAGTGGCCATAATAGCATGGATACGGACCTAGATGACTTTCTGATGGAGGAGGTTTTTATGTGGATGCAATCAGGTGGTGATTTTGATATCGCTGATTATTTTTCAGAGTTTACAGGAACAGGGAGCATTTATTGTGGCAAGAACTACCAGAAAAGGAAGGCCAAGAGACGATGGTAATATTGGAAATGGTGGGTAGAACTGGTTGACTTGTATCTGACCTATGTTACAATCTGCTTTTGCTCATCGGCTATCTAGTTTGAGTTAGGACAGTTTAAAATTCAGTGTTATGCCTTTTGGGCCCTCTCTGATCTCTGGTTGTTATCTTTGTGATGTCTGTAATTGCAAGCTTAGTCGGCTTTCTCTGCCTTGTGGTTGTTATCTATGTGATGTCCGTAATTGCAAGCTATCTTACTATAGTGGCACATCGTTATCATGGGATTTCATTCCACATTAATACTTCCTTTCTTTCCTGTAACACTACCAAAATATGTTTCAACCTCTAGGCTGATGTAAAGCTTTGTTTCTGTTAAGAAGAATGTGTAGAAACCAGAGGCATGTACTTACAAAATACTTTTGTAACTGCTACTTTCTGAACTAGATTCCAATTTATTTGTGCAAACCTCAGCTCTAACGCATTATTTATCTCATGGTAAAGTAAATCCTTTTTTGCTTCACATATTGGCATTTTTTTCATATAATTACAATCATGTTATTGCTCAAGGCATGTAACTATTTGATGATATTTGTGAAGAAGCACTAGAGCATGCTAGGTGTGTCGAAAAATTCAGTGCAATTTTTCTATAAAGAAAAGACCAGCAGTGGCTGCATAGACGGTTTATGTTGTTTGATATTATTAAGCAACATGTTGATCTATTTTGAGAAGCCTAGATCCTGAAATCCGTTGCTATTATATAAATGTGATTCCATCAACTATTTTTGAATTTTTCAAAATGGGTTGAGCTTGATAATCTATACAAGTAGTATGTTTTTACACTCCATAAAATGCTTAGCATTATTAGATTTTAAAAATGTCATAAAGTAAAAATTAAAATTTTGAAGCCAAGGAGAAACCAGCATTTTACACCACATAGAATGCTTAGCATTATTAGAATTTAAAAAATGCCACATTTATACATAAAACAAAAAAAACTACCCATGAAAATAGAGGTAGAGATAAGTAGGCATCCTATAGCTCATTAATTTCCCTCTCCTTTCAAGCCACATGCCATGCTTATTCTAGAATCTTTTCCATTCCATTTTTATAGTTATAATATTTACATATGTAGCAAGAACTACTTTCTTCTTCAAAACCAATTTGAGAAAAATGAYTAATTGAGATTTCCTACACTAGCCTGTATAAGTATTATTTTGTGTGCACCACTGTAACATTGTACCTCAAGCTATTATCACATACACCATTCTATGAAAGATATAACATATGTTAGAGACTGAATTCCCTCCACCTTAAAAAAAAACTACCTTATAGAGGAATTTTCATCATGGTATTAGTATATATAATGTCTCGTAAAGGTTACGTGATGATTGAGTCATGAATTCTTTGTGCAATGAACACTGTCACACTTTTAGAGAAGGTATATGGCCAATTTCAAGCGACCCAAAGGAGATTGTGCTCTAAAAGTCATTGCTATGTATATGGCCACTCTCAAGCCTTCCAATGGAGATTGTACATTAAAAGTCAATGCTATTTATGTAGCTCAACATTGTTTCACATCCTATAACATAGCCATAGGCACATGAGGACTAACTTTAGTGCCTCGGAGAATCACAATAGTTAATAATAACATGTAGGGTTTTTACCAACCACAAATTTCTCCAAGACTTCAAATTTTATATTATCTTTTTGAGAATCAAAATCCATGTAATAAGACATTACAATTTAATCCGCATGCACATCAAAGAAAGGGATCATATAAGTAAATATATACTAATTAACACGTGTACTAATTTTCATGAATTAGGTGTCCATTTAACCAACATGGATTGTACTTTGGTTAATATATCCACATTTCATTTTAACTCAATAAATTACATGGGATTTTTCATACTATGGGACATTATGTTAACATTACATATAACAAATAAAATTGCCACACAATTAACATGGTATTAACGATGAATAAAGGAAAAAAATTTCCATGGAAAAGACAAATTTATTTAGAACTTAACCAAACTTATATTGGGAAGAAATTAATCAAAACTCAAGGGTTAATTGCCAAAAGAGTGAAAGGAGTATGTCGCTTTTCCACAAATAATTAATAATAAAGATTCTCTTTTCCAAAAATCAATAATAATGCAGAAGAATGTTTAAAGGATGAATGAGAGAGTTAGTAGGGATGGGATGGAGTTGGAAAAAAAGATGTTAAGGTATTTTTGAGAATTTTCAAGAGTTAGACATGGATGATGCAAACCTCGCCAAAAGCTTCTAGATGGCAAGAAGCTTATGCAAATGAGTATGGATCATAAGTCTCTAAAATTTGAGCCAAAAGAGAAGAGGATCGCTGGAACTATGAACATGTCCAATGCTGATATGAAGGATCACCGACAAGATCACTAATTGCTTCTTGTGTTAAATGAACCCATCTGGGAAGTGGTGGTGCTCGTGTAGGTTCATGTTCAATGGACTCATTTGGAGGAAGGTGAGCATGCAGAGGTGGATTTTTATTGTCACTGTCATCATCTAAAGAAGAAACTAGAATATGAACAAAAGATGGCACAAATGTCAAAGATGACACAAATGTTAAATTAGGCTCTTAGGCCAAGATATTTTCATCAAATATTTAACATCTCGTCTAATAATAATTTCATTGGAATGAGGTTGAAGAAGTCGGTAGCCTTTGACATCTTCAAAATATCCATAAAAAATGCACTTCTCATTTTAGGCTGTAATAATTACCTTTTCTCATCTGGAATGTGAACCCATGCCATACTATCAAATACACTCCAGTGCCTTACATCTGGCTTAAGTTTAGTCCATGCTTCTTCTGGTGTTACATTTTTTAAATCCTTCGTGGGAGTGCGATTTACTATGTAATTTGTGCAGTTGATGACATCCGCCCAATAATGAAGACTTAATCCTTTAGATTAAATCATACAATTAACCATTTCCTTTAATGTGTGATTCTTTTCTCAACAACACCATTTTGTTGTGGTGTATATGGAACAACATGTTGCATTTGAATGCTCCGTGCAGTGCAACAACTTGTAAATTTGTTGTTCACATATTTGCCTCCATTATTTGTTCTTAATCTTTGCAATTGATGTCTAAATTGCTTTTCTACAAGGGCCTTGTAGGCTAAAAACATGTCAAAAACTTCACTCTTAAGTTTGAAGTAAATCCAAGTGTGTCTGGAGAAGTCATCAGTGAAAGTTAAGAAGTACTTGCACCTAGAGAAAGAAGGAGAAGAAAGTGGACCACACAAACCACTGTGAACAAGTTGCAAAATGGTTGAGGCATGCTAAGAGGCATGTTTGCTGATAATACAATCAACTCAAACACCATCTCTTCATGAAATGAAAGGAAGACTAGTCACCATATGTTGATCACATAGTTGTTGCAATGAACGATATTTTAGATGACTACACTGCTCATGCCAAAGTTCRTTCAAGTCATCTTACGAGCAACAAAAACCGATGGAAAWTTTTTTGATTAGAAGTTGTCAAATTTGTATAGCTTGGTAATATCATCAACATTTCAAATTGCTAGGACATGCTTAGGATCTTTTAAATCCTTTATTACAACTGTGAGGTGAAAACTCTATTGTTTCACCTTCACTTGAATGAGTGATTTGATACACTAATAGAAGGTTGYAGGAAAGACTTGAAACACATAATACACCATTGAAATGACCATTATTTACTTGAATTATTTTAGACCCTACAATACTAAGAGATCTATCAACACCCACAAATATTTGTTTGGTGTTACATTCATTAAGAGAAAAAAAATGGCTTTATCCTTAGCCATATGTTAAGATGCTCCAGAATCAATAAACCACTCATTAGAAGAAGTAGATGTTGCATTGAAAAAGAAACCGAAACCAAAAAATGCACATTCATGAGAAGAAGAGGTAGAAGAAGAAGAATCAAGATTGATTTTGTGCTTCTTCATCGCCGCTTCTAAGGCTTCCATCATTTAAAAACATTTAGACTCCAGATGACCATCTCGTCCACAAAAGTTGCAATGCCTGTCAGTGTTTTTACTTTTAGAATTTGCTCCTTTGTCACCATTAGGAGTAGAAGCTGACTGAGAGGGTTTGAGACCCTTGTTTTGCTTCTTGTTGTGAGGATGTGGCTTTTTGGGATGCTTGGATTTATCTTTCTGTTGGACCACTAAGGATTTGTTAGATGTACCCGCAGTGTTGATCACTCCAAGTTGCAAAAGCTTATTTTGCTCTCTAATCAGAGAACGACAAAAAAACTCAAAAGTGGGAGCTTGGTAAGCATCCCCTGGAGCTTCTTTAGTGGCATAAAATGTAGATACAAAGACATAATATGCACTATCAAGCTTAGCATTAATAACATATATGCATCAATCATCTACCTTAATTAAACTTAACAATATTTCTCAGTCATAATTAAGCTTAGCAGTATTTCTCTATTTATGGCAATATTTATGTGTATTTCATTGTAATATCTCTTCTTTCATTTCATTCTAAAAAATAATCCGGATCAGTCATATAATTATCAAATTGATCACTATTGTATATTCTTTGTGTTATTTAGAATTAACATCCAATAGTTATCATCCCAAAGAGGCTTATTATGAATAATATAAACATATATAATTTATTAATTGATTTGGGGTTAAAGTATAACTGACAATCTTCATTTACTAGATAATTGATATTTTATTTATTATTTCATATATGTTATACTATCGCTAAACACTTCACATTTTGTGTATTAAGGACTAGTAAGATTAGCCCACGTTAATACATTCTAATATAAATTTCCATCCTTAAAATTATGATTGAACCTAAAACCCAAATTGAGACCCAAAGATTCCCCAAACCATCCAAACTGTAATAGCCTTGCAAAGAATAGAGGGAGGGGGACCTCCTCATGGAAGAGAGAAAAGGGAAGAAATTGCCACAATAACCCAGGAGAGCAATCATATGATGAAAACTTAATAGATTAATAATGTGAGGAGATTCATGAGTGCAAGATATTTGTAGAGGGAAAATGTGAAGGGCAACATCTATTTATAGTTGAAATAGGCAATGGAGGGGTAAAATGGTCGACCCCTAAAATTAGGGCGATTTGGACATCCACTTCTACCATCTTGCGGGGTCAACCTATGACATATCACAATTAAAGAAGATAAAACCATGAAAAGCAAAAAAAACATCTCTATTTTCCAAGACTACAATAGACACTAGCAAGATCATTGTAAGGAGAAAAAATCGCTACATTGGAGATGGAGTAAAACAATTATAAAAAAATTGCAGGGGAAAAAACAACCCAAAAAATATAACAACCAAAAGCACAAATTGGCACCAAATTTGAAGAAGACGACTCCCAAGAATGACCAAAGGTGGTTAGAAGGATCCAACATTGTTTGAAGGGTTAATTTGAATATTTAAGATTAAAGAGGAGATAATTAAGGTAGATGAGTGATGCATATATGTTATTATTGCTAAGCTTAATTAAGGTAGATGGCTGATAATTCAATGATATTTTATTTATTATTGCATATATGTTATTCACTAAGGTAGATGAGCGATGGATAATTAATCTTATGTGTATTTCATTGTAATATCTCTTCTTTCATTTTATTCTAAAAAATAATCTGGATCAGTCATATAATTATCAAATTGATCACTATTGTATATTCTTTGTGTTATTTAGAATTAACATCGAATAGTTATCATTCCAAAGAGGCTTATTATGAATAATATAAACATATATAGTTTATTAATTGATTTGGGGTTAAAGTATAACTAACAATCTTCATTTACTAGATTACTAGATAACTGATATTTTATTTTATTTTTTATGTTTAAACTTTTATTTTTTTAAAGGTTGATTGATTGTGTCACATATTAAAAGCTATTAAAAGAATATCATGATATCTTAACAGAATACATGTAATTTTATTTTATCTATATATCATTCTAGTTAGATTATTTTTACATCATTATGTACTTCCTTATCTAAACATAAACTTCAAATAAAAGGGTTCTTTGTTCAATTAATTAATTAGTATGAATTATTCTTAATGACAAACTTCCTTTGATCATGATGGAGCTAATGCACCTAATTCTATTTGGAAGAGAGTGAAATCAACAAAATTCAAGTCGGATTCCTTTCACCAAGATACCACAAGTGTGGTGTATCTATTCTACGAAAGAAGCCTAGGATTTGAACTTAGACGCAACCGATGTTGTGTGCACAAACATATCCACAAGTACAAGTGTGTCATTGTGGAGACTTAAACCCTGTTGCGGGCAATATCAATATAGTTTTTTATTGAAATGTCACTATTGACAAATTGATTAGTATTATTTACCTAGTAATTTTTTACTTAGTTGAATTAATTCCAAGGTTGGTAGATTTTCAATTAAGCCATTAAATGTACATTACTAAGTATCCAACTCAAGAAATGCACACATAATGTTGAAACCTACATGATAATGAGGTGGAAAATCTCTTTAACAATGCATTCTTTCTCATGTATTGTCACTCTTCTAGGTGTCTAGTTTCCCGTTTAATGAGTAACAACATCTCTAGGTCATGGATTTTCATTTACAACAAAGGGTAAGAAGTTATGTGCATTTAGAGTCACCATATTTTCCTTCTTTTTGTATCTTTTGAAATCCCCAAAGGTCATTTACTAAAAATTATATCCAATTTGAATATGATTTTTGTGAGGATTGATGGATTTGATTCCACTACCAAACTGTCTCAAATAAGATAAGATTGTTTTTATTTTAGTGTTAAATTTATGTTATTAAAATCAAATATAATTTAAACATTTAACTTTAAGAATTTACAATCAAATTTCTTATTAAGTGATTATTCCAACCAAGGTAATTCCACATATAATAGAATTTTGAGTATAAGGAAATATCACAATTATGTTCTTTCCTTTCCTCCAAATAAGTTTAGATGATTCCAAATGAGTTTAGATGATTCTACATAATAGAAAGAAGTCCCTCCACTAGAGGGATTCCGGTTCTACCTTTTCTCATTTCCTGTTCACTAGAGGGATTTTGGTTCTACCTTTTCTCATTCCCTCTTATTAGATCTTAGTGTGTGTGTATATATTGCATCATAAATGGTTTCATACTAGTGCATTTTTTCGTCTTATGTCTTCTCGTTTACAATTGAATGAATTTGTTACTAAACAAATTTATGCTTCAACACTTTGATGATTCTATTTAGTGATGGATTTCTTCACTAAACATATTCACACTAACACTTTTTTTTCTTCTTTTTGGATCAATTTCCAAATATAGGATTATTCTTGTAGTTATGGCTCTAGTGTTTTTTGAATAAAATAGATTCATACTTATCAAAATATCTTAGCATTACTTACTTTGTCGTTCACAAAACATAGTTAGACTTAGATGAAAATTTTAAAATTCTCACTAGCAATTTTATGAATTGTTTGAATTACCTACAAAACTGTTGCATAGGCAAAAAAAAATGATATATATATWTTTTTAAATAATTTTAATTTGCCTATAAAAAACACATTATTATTCTAAGTGTTATGAAGTTGCATATCATTCTCCAAGAATAGTTTAAATATTAAAATACATTATTATTCTAAGTGTTATGAAGTTGCATATCATTCTCCAAGAATAGTTTAAATATTAAAATACATTATTATTCTAAGTGTTATGAAGTTGCATATCATTCTCCAAGAATAGTTTAAATATTATACTGACATTCATATATACCATCATACAATTTATTTGAAAGAATATTAAAACTACTTCATAGATATGTTGGTGCATATGTGCATGCACTTGCTTACTTCAACCCACTTCCTTTAGTGTTGTTTTTGCCTTGCATGGACTATTTGCTTTGGCACTTTCATGTACACATACAACTAATCTTGCTTAGCTTTTTTAAGCTTCTTTGCTTTATGGAGAGATCCATGGCATGTCTTTGCATGGCTTTGTTTCCCAAATCTCTCTAGCAAGCATTTGTATTTGTATTACTTAGACCAATATTGGTTGGATCAACCAATTAATGAACATATCAATACTCTTTTACAACAATTTGGTTTTACTTTGATTTGTGTTCTTTTCTTTAGATACTTGATCTTGGGTAGTTTTGTAGTCACTACATCTCATATCCGTAGCCAAAGGAAATGACATTTTTGTAGTTTGGTTACTCAGTGTAACATCTTCCGCTACATCATCAACAACTAAACAAAACATGACTTTTTTTTTTTTTTTTGATAATTAGATAACAAACAATAACATAATTCTTGTCCAATTTGAGAATTTCCAACAAAGACACAATCAATGACACAAATCATCATCCACAATACAAATACCAAACACAAACCATTATTTGCATTCCCCATGCAATGCCATCATTCTTTTTCCCCTCTACTTTCACTTTCTGGTTACTTAGTCGTTTTTCCAAATATGTCTCATGCTTTTATATCACGAGTTCGACTGACTGCTTCCCCATTCCATACTTAGCCACTTTTTCGATCGCCGGWTCTCGRGAAGGCGTGCTCAACATTGCGCTTCCATTGTTCCACGACCTAYGAACAACACCCAGAGTTCCGCGATATATAAATTGACTGCCAAATTCTGCCATCATGCCCTATTCTGTGTTACACATTTTGCAGTCAAAAGTTCAGAGACATACAATTTGACCATCGGGCYCTCACGTCTCATGAGTATAACTTGTGACCCTATTTTGAAGCCCGACCGACCGCTTTCCATACTTGGCCATTTCTTGGAATCTCTTTCACAGGTCGTCAGGTTGGCGGGTTCAYGAAATCTCCAATCCTTATCGCTCTTCGCCATCCCCKCCACCTTCGTACTTCTTTCTAAATATTCAATTATTAATCTTTAATGCTAGAAACTCACCATGCARAAACTGTAAAGATTATCTTTAGTGAGTGAAAGGCTTGAGGATATCTCCCATTAAGACGCATTAAACCAAGATTTTCGGAGGGTTATATTATCCCTTCCGACTGTTCATTTCAAACATCATGGAATCTCTTTCGCGCGTCGTCGGGTTGGCGGCTTCATGAAATCTCCAATCCTTAATCGCTCTTCACCATCCCCACCACCTTCACACTTCCTTCTAAGTATGCAATTAGTAAGCTTTAATGGTAACAACTCATTACGCAGGAACCCTAGAAATTGTCATTAATCAACAAAAGGCTTGAGGAGATTTCCCTTTGATACACATTAAACCAAGATTTGCAGAGGGTTGTATTATCCCTTCCGAGTGTTCATTTCAAACATCATCTGGAGAAAACAGACGTTCTCGTCAACTTATGGCAACAACTCAACAACAATTTTGTCGAGATACAGTAAAAACCTTCAGGCATGATGACCAAAACTTCCAGTGGTCCAAGGCATATTATTACTACTCATCTCCTTCCGCCCATAAGGAAGTAAGGAGATGGTCCCTTGGTGCGTTGAGAGATATATTTCAAGCCAAATAATTCCAAGGCAACCCCCCCTGCTTAGACAACCCCCCTTGTGTTTATTTGTTTTATAACCCTATAAACATGTATATCCTGCCCTTATGTGTTTATTCTTTTTGTAACCCTATAAACGTGTATATACCGCATTCACTTTGTATATCCATCGCCCGCTCCAAATTTCAAGGATTTTGTAGAAAAGCACGAAAGAATGGTCGACACAAAGGTTGATGCGGTCGATTTCGAGCTGGAAGAAGATGATTTGATGGACGATGATACATCGATGGATGATGGCAATGCGGACGCCGTTCCCACTCCTGCGCCCAAATTGAAATCCACCATAATGGGGCACACTTCCCAGCTTGGTGGTGGCGGCCCTAAGAAGACCAAAGGAATGGGTTTCAAAGAAGAAACCGACGTTGAACGCAATAGCCGCTTTGTAGCATGAGATTTTGATTCTCTCGAATGGGATGTCGGTCTCGGCCCTCAGAGATGTATCCTTTCCTTTCATTTTTAGGGTTTTGGATTTTTCATTTGTGCAGGTTTTGTCCCTGAAGTCTTTGACTATACGGAGATGGTCTCTTGGTGCGCCGAGAGATATATTTCAAGCCAAAGAATTATTCAATTGCGAGACCAGTCTCCTGTTATGTGGAGATACAATTAACATCTTAGGGGGTGAGGACCATAACTCCCAGTGGTCCAAGGCATATTCTTAATACTCATCCCCTTCCGCCTAGAACAAAGTAATTTGGACCTCTGGAATTTCTCGTGCAGGATGTTTCCTTGGAGTCTTTGACTATAAGGAGGTGGTCTCTTGGTGCGCCGAGAGATATATTTCAAGCCAAACAATTATTCCACTGTGGGACCACTCTCTTGTTTCTTTGTCACCTCAGGTCTTCCGCAAGATGTTGATAATGCCGAAGCCAACATTGACCTTCAGACGAGAAGACTGCAAGGAGTTCCTAAAAAAGCATGATAATCAGTTTTGTATGCATGTTCAAGAGCTTGTCGATGCCTTTTGCATGTTGTTGCACTAGATGAATAACACATAATTGTATGTATGTTGTTTTTTTTGTAACTCCTCTACCTATATTTATGACAAGTATGTTCAATGATTCGCTTCAAAGAACTCAATCCAATGTCTATGGATAACTATGTATTACCCACTATTTTTCTTATAGATTTACTATTAAAAAATTTCCTTGGAATCTTGGTTGGGGATTCTTTATTGGATTTAACACCTCTTCTCGTTTGCATGGTTCGATAGTCTCGTAATTCTTAAATATTGTATTGAATCAAGTAATTTGATCAAATATTAAGCATGGAACAATTATATGACAATGCATTGTGTCGATCCCATGAGGCTTATACGGAAACATAAATGAATTTCACACACAGTTTCAAACCAACATTCAATTCCATTCGTAATGTAGATAGAACATAACAACACTAATTCATGATGCGAGAGTTGGGGCCTCGCCCAAGAATTTTTGTTCTCATATCAACCTTATTGAACGGACGATCTCTTATTTCCCTCTCGCTTCCTTGATTCCTTAACTCGAAAAAGAAGCATACTATTGGTTGTCCATCCCCTGGCCTCTATTTGAGCACTTTTACTTTATTAATGAAATTACCAAATTTCTTCTTCGCAAATATTTTGAAAAAAAATGATATATGCTAGATGAACTCAAATGGGACTATGAAATCAACCACAATATTAAAATTCAAGTTCGTCGTTGTTATACTTACCATCAAGTTAACATTACAATAAGTTTATTTCAACAACCCTCCATTGATTTCTCTGTAGCTTTTCGATGCTTCTCTTATGAAAACACATCTTGGAAAGTATAACTATGACTCACTTTCTCTATTCTTTGATTGAAGAGACTGTAGAGTTGTCTAATTGACTTCATAGTTACTGTTGCTCCTAAATTCTGCACTTGTGTGCTAAAGGGCAGAGCCAGGCCACCGGAAATTCGGAATGTTCGTTTTTTTGAATTTGTTGGTGAGTTAGAGAGTTGTTTCACCAAGACAAAAACATGGTCAAATTGGCAAGACGATATGGATGAGGGTTCTCCTTGGATGGTAGTAGAGTGATGACAGACAAGTGAAATAATAGAGGTAAAAACAAAGGGAAACAACAAACCATTCAATGAATAATTTGCTACAAGAAGTTTAATACTTAAAATAATATTTCAAGGCATTAAACAATGTATCAAAAACACAATTACTCCCATAGGTTGCAATTAAAAAAAAACTTCATTAAAGCATTAGCTGACGCATCCCAGTCTCCTAAAATCACCAATAGCCCAATCTACCAAATCGACCTCCCTATTATTGGATTGACAAAGATGAATATTATAGGATCAAAGAATTTTTTTGTGTGAGAATTGAATTGGAAAAAAATGCTACTTATTCTAGTTTTTTTAAGGCCTTATCATAGTAAGAATGCAAAATTATCCTAACCCATTGTTATTTACAAAAGCCAAACATCAATAGCGCATGAAAATAAACTATACATAGTTATAGCCAAAAATCAAGTTATAGTTTATATTTTCATTTGTTCACACCCTTTTTAATGATACAAACACAATACAAAACGAGTATGTGGATAAAATATTGGACTAGAAAATGATGATTTTGCAACAATGGGGCTTGTTTGAGAACAATTCCCGCTTCCGAAAATTGCCCTCTCCTTTTCTATTTTCCCACTCTCTTTTATCCCCTTCTTTTCCCTCTTCTATACTTAACCGAATTTCCCTTTCTTTTCCCCCTCTACTTTCTCTTTGTGGTTACTTAGTCGTTTTTCCAAAAATATCTAAGTGCGCGGGTTGGTGGAGTCACGGGTTCACATTTCCACTCATGCTTTTATATCACGACTCCAACCGATCGCTTCCCCATTCCATACTTAGCCACTTTTCAATCGCGGATTCTCAGGTTGGAGGGCTCTAGATTTCACTTCCATTGTTCTGTGACCTACAAAAAACACATGAAGTTACGTGATATACAACTTGACCTCAAGACTCCCCCATCATGCCCTCTTCCGTGTTACACATTTTGCACTCAAAATTTCCGAGACATACAATTTGATCGTCGGGCCCTCACGTCTCCTGAGGATCCCTTGTCACCCTATTTTGAATCCTGTCAGACTGCTTTCCATACTTGGCCATTTCTTGGAATCTCTTTCACGAATCGTCTGGTTGGCGGGTTCACGAAATCTTCAATTCCTAATCATTGTTCCCCGTGCCCGCCAACTTCGTACTTCTTTCCAAGTATGCAATTAGTACGCTTTAATGCTAATAACTCATCATGCAACAACCATAAATATTTTCATTAATCAGCGAAAGGCTCGAGGAGAAAGTCACACTAACTATACCAACACAACTTGTCTAGAAACTTGCAGAAAATATCTTGCCAGGTAATGGGATATCCATTACAAATTTCAATATATTAGTGAAAACGAGTCCGACCGACCACTTCCCTATTCCATACTTAGCCACTTTTTTGATTGCGGGTTCCCACACAGGCAGGCTCAAGATTTCACTTCCATTGTTTCGCGACCTACAAATAGCACCTAGAGTTCCGCGATATACAAATTGATTGCTGGATTGCCCTATCATGTCCTCTTCTGTGTTACACATTTTGCACTCAAAAGTTTCAAGACATACAATTTGACCGTCGAGCACTCACCTATCCTAAGTATCCCCTGTGACCCCATTTTGAAGCCCGACCGACCACTTTCCATACTTAGCCATTCCTTAATCGCTCTTCCCCATCCTCGCCACCTTCGCACTTCTTTCTAAATATGAAATTAGTAAGCTTTAATGATAACAACTCATCATGCAGGAGTCGTAAAGATTTTCATTAATGAGCGAAAGGATCGAGGATATCTCCCATTAATATGCATTAAACCAAGATTTGCGAAGGGTTATATTATCCCTTCTTAGTGTTCATTTCAAACATAATGGAATGTCTTTTGCGGGTCGTCGGGTTGGAGGGTTCACGAAATCTCCAATCCTTAATTTCTCTTCGCTGTCCCCACCACCTTCACACTTCTTTCTAAGTATGCAATTAGTAAGCTTTAATGCTAACAACTCATCATGCAGGAACCGTAGAGATTATCATTAATGAGAGAAAGGCTTGAGGAGATCTCTCATTCACACGCATTGGACCAAGATTTGCATAGAGTTATATTATCCCTTACGAATGTTCATTTCAAACATCGTCTGGAGAAAACGAATGTTCTCGTCAACTTATGGAAACAACTTGACCAAATATCTGTGGGGATACAGTGAACATCTTCGAGCGTGAGGACCAGAACTTCCAGTGGTCCAGGGAATATTCTTACTACTCATCCCCTTCCAGCCAGAACAAAGTAATTTGGACCTCTGGAATTGCTCATGCAGGCTGTGTCCTTGAAGTCTTTGACTGTAAGGAGGTGGTATCTTGGTGCAACAAGAGATATATTTCAAGCCAAAGAATTATTCCACTGCAGGACCACTCTCCTATTTCTTTGTCACCTCAGGTTTTCCGCAAGATGTTGAGATTGCCGGAGCCAACATTGACCTTTAGAGGAGAAGACTACAAGGAGTTCCTAAAAAAGTATGATAACGGGTTGGACCTCTTACATGAGTTCCTGGAAGACCCGATGACAGTTCCTGAAGATATCACAAGGTTGCAGGTTAGTTCGTTTAGAAATCCATTATGGGAAATTGCCTGGTTGTTTACGAGAATAACGAGATAGGAATCCACAACAAGAATTTCCCGCATGATTCTTTATATTTTGTATTTCACCGTCAAGGAACACGCCATTTTTGATTGGGGGAAGCTGATTTCCATTGAAATCTGTTCCCAATTGTCACGATTCAAACATGTGAAGAGATTTTATATGTCATCCTACTTGGTTTTCGTGATAGCGCATTGCTGTCCATTTCCAAAATTGTCTCTATCCAAGAAGGTAAACTTTGAATTTGACCCAGTAACCTTATGGTACCAGGCCTTATGGAGGCATAAGGCCTCCCATTGTTTTTATGAGGATTTTAATGACTTTGTCTCAGTTTTCAAAGATTCATTGTTAGGAAAAAATGCTCCCCAAATGTTTGACTAGGCAACCAAGTTTTTGGACAGGAAGGGGACACTTTAACAAATGGAGAATTACAATGTAATAATGATTTTTGGATCCAAGGAAAACCATGCTTTCCTTCCATGTCACATTATAGACATAATGTTTGTTACAAAAATAACAAGGAAATACAACTACTAGTTTCATTTTTTCCATGAGAAGAGAAAAAAGTAGTTCATTCCTCTGCCTTGGAAAGTCGGGGACTTCGTGTTTAGGAACGTCAATAAGATTGAGGAATTCGCAGGCCATTTCAACAACTTGAACCTAAAATACGCTGCAAGGCTGAGAGGGTTCGACCCTAATGAAATTTTTGTAGAACATTTACTTGCATTTTGCTTCAAAAATTCTTTTATCCATACACTCCTCAATGAAGACAAAGACAATGACGAGAACACTCCTGCTCCTGAAGCTGGTGACCTAGAGACATTGCAAAGCACCAATGAATTGCACAAACAACAGGGAAAAGATCCCGGTGAGAATAGTGTCCAATCCCCAGCTGCCACTCCCAAGAGTATGAAATCTCGAAGCATCGCTCCAAAGGCCCACCCTAGTAAGAAATCAACCCATGATTCTTCAAAAAGAGGAGGATATAAGAACCCTCCTTCAAGTAAAATTGATAGTTCTCACAAGCTTCTCGTGAGGAAGAAGAGAAAAAATGCTATGCAAGAAGTAGAAGAGCCTGGAACTGAAAGTGAAGACATGGAACTTGATACTGGTCTCGAAAACGTATTCCCCAACGTTGATCAACCAGGGGAGGTGATCAACCATAATCCCCTAATGGAAATAGCTGAGACCGAGATTTTTGACGAAGATGAATCCTTCGTATTMCAGAGTGTTGTTTTTGACAACGAATCTAAAAAWTTAATTATTGAAAAGAGAGATGTAAGAAATAAGAAAGGGAAATCTTGTTCAGAGATTAACCTTAGGAACATGTAGCCATGCMAAATCTCCCAAATTTACCGAGCAACTGGAGATGCTCTTGATGATTCCATTGGAGGCCTTGAGGCGGAGAATGCCAAACTAAAGGACTGAATCAAAGAATTGGAGGAAGCTTTGATTCCTATCCCATTGTTTTCTAGTCCTTTAGAAATAACCATGCCTTCCACCACTGTAGGCAAGTTAAAAGGATCCTCCAGCCTCCTCACATCGTGTAGAGGCTATGTGGAGAAGAATATCAGGAAAAGAATGGAGCTAATTACTGAAGCCTGGGAAACACAAAAAAATATAGCTTCCTTTGGAATGAGGGCACATTCCTTCCAGGAATATTTGCAGGCGGATTTAAAACATGAAAAAGGTTTCTATCTAGACGCAGTCGTCCCTTTTGGTATCAATGTCACCAACATGACAGAAATGAGAAGAAGAGAGGAATATCTCCCCTCCCCAAGACGGATCAAACAATTAAATGCATGATGGAAAGAGAAATTTAAGAACCTACATCTCATTGTCCAATCATGTGAACAAGCCATATCAAAGAAAGAAGAATTATTCAGAAAGCTGACCAAAATAGACTTAGCTGGAAGTACCAACGAGGTCCAAGAGCCCAAATTAATCCTCCACTCCTTGTTCTTAACCAAGCAATCCTTCGATGAACAAGTTGATATTTTTAATGGGTTGTATTTTGAAAAGTTTTACGACATCCTTGAATATGATGAGGATGACGTGGACAAATGGCTAGTGGACTATTCGGTAAAAAATCAATAAATTGAAGAGGCTTTGCGTGATATTTCTATCGATCTAAGGGAATTAGAAAGAGAGMTTTTCAACACAAAAATACGCCATGAGATCAACGTGCCCCCCATGAAAATCTACATTGAAGAATGGCTCCAAAGGGCAATYGACAAGCTCACCGACAAAGGGCAACAAGTGGTTGGAACAATTCCAGTAACTGTCGACGAGAAAAATAAAAAGACATCAACAAGCAAATAACAAAGGGGGAGAGAKATACCATCATAGTAAGTATATAATGATCACATCCTGCTTTCTTTATCAATCCAATTATTTGACCTCTTCAAATATAAATGTCTAACCAAAGAATGATAACTTCCAATTTCTTCTTTTCAGGKCTTGTTGTCTATCGTCCCCCACTTCTTCTTTCTACAGTCCTATTTCTTGTACTTATTTCTTTTATGGTCYGCGGGAGACCCAATCCCAGTTTATATGACAAACACATTTAAATTTCGAGGAATATGTAACATACATTATTATTTTTTGAGAAATTTCAAAGAAAACTATTTCGGGAACAATCTTGACGGTGCCTTGTAACCCTGTTTTCAGAATGCAAAGTTAGTTCTCTTTATGCATGCCGATCATATTATTTTATTTTTATGTGCTCATAAATCTTTATCTTAAACTATGTTGGATGTCAGGAAATTGTATTTATTTAATTTGAATGTTTAATGTGTGTGATTCCTGGTCCTATTTTCCAGGAACCATTATTTCAAAAAAACAAAAAAAAAAAACACTTTCTATCATTTTGTATTTCTTTAAGTCATTACAACAGACTTTCTCTAAGTCCCACATTTGAACTATACACGCCCCAGGAAAAAATTAAAGAGGAGTACCACATCTATAAAAAATGCAATAAAATTGACATCCTCGTTAGGTTGTCATTTCGGTTCTAACAGATTCAAGGGTCAACAAACTTGTAAATACATCTGCAAGAATATCCGCAAAAATAAAAACCTTCAAATTTTTTTATCATTGCCAAAAAAAATCAACTGGATAGACATGTTACAAATATATCAGTTGGTAATATACTAAACTGTGAAAGGCACCTTACAAATATTTGAGTTCCTACAAATATTTTAGTTGGATAGGCATGTTACAAATATGCCCTCTTCTTGGAGAGAAATTGCAGATCAACCTCTGCAAAGTGGGCTTGCTGCTCATGGACAAAAGTTTTGGGAAAAGAGCATCTTCCTCTATCTCAACACCTTCTTTTCACACAGTTTAAATTAACTTCAATGAGCTGAAAACTCATGAAAATAAACAATCATGTTAGGTGTGTGTTAATATATAGAAAAAACTAGCAAACACAGAGGTCACACAACAAGATCAAAGAATCTTCGACACTGAACACATTTTCAAAAAAATATATATGGGGTTTTTTTTCCACGGACAAGCCAAATGATCTATTTAATAGAATGAAATGGATGTTGCTTGCTTTGTCGATGGGAAAAATTAAAGAATTGACTATGGAAATTGAAGTTAACTCTAAATATTGGGATGAAAGTCAGTTGGAAGTATACAAAGATCATTATAAATGAATTTCATAAATATATTAAAGAGATAAAACCTACAACGTAGGAACATAAATTTCCAAGATGGCAAGTCAGACTCCAACAATATATCAAGTTATAAGTGATGGGTATATCTATGCTTTTTAGTAGCTATCTGTTGCACTATTGGTAATAGGAAAAATTATAGAATCTTATTAAGAAAATAAAAGCAAGATGGATTATGCAAAACACAATATAATTAAACAATAATACTTTCAAAAACTAAATAGTTTCAATGCCAAAATTTCTCTAGGAGATTAACGCTCAGGCGCCTTCTCTTTCTGAAATGAATGTGAGCCATCGATCAGTTTCCAATGTGCGATTTGGGCGACCCTGACACTTTAGCATCCCTGCTAAAGTTTTACCAACCTGCTAATTTTAGAACTCCCCTAGCCATATTTAGCGATGGAACAAATTTCTCACAAAGTGACTTTCTCGCTAATTACTTGTTAACCCAATATTAATAAAATATTATCATTAACTAATTCGGGAATTCTAGACTCCGACTCTTCAGGGATCCGGGCTTCGGGGGAACTGTGCTTGTTCTAGATGGAAAACTCCCGGAGTGAAATTCTCCCAGAGTCATGTAGAATCCTGTCGTCTTATGGACGACGTGTCACAGAGTGCCACATGTCCTTTTCTACATGGATACCACTTGTCTTGCCTGCTGCTTGCCACATGTCTGCGACAGTTTCCATGTGTCTCCGGTACTTCGGGCTTCTCATTCTCCCACGGTCCCTCCATACCTATGTATTTATTCCCATTCCAACTCTGCAGGGACTACGCTGCCATGCAACACTTGTTTATAACCATTTTGGACAACAAATTTAACTCCACCAATATTTTTAAATTTTTTTTTTTTTGATAAATAGATTTGAGAATAAGTAATTCCCATATTCGGTATCGAATCAACCACCCAAAAATGTTATAACGAACATAATTACATATACAATGAATGCAATGAGGTTGGGCATGAAGTT
>JASDQU010025757.1:12054-29707 GCA_032191745.1 Picea mariana | reverse complement strand
GTTATTGTGAAGTCAATTTTACTTAATATCGCTGATTCTTTTTGTTTATTAGTTTTTCTAATCCTTTTCACCTTTTCAAGACTAACAAAGCATCCCCATTCAAGAATAACAAAACATCAAAATCACTATGAGAGTTGTACTCCTTTTAAAGATAGAGAAACCTTCTCACCACCAAACATTTATAACCAACTTGATACATTTTGGTCTTAAACTTATGACCTTTCATAATTCTAAAGGACCAGAAAATGGTCTGAACCATCTCGCCTTAAACCTAAATCCAATATATTAAATTACAATTATAATAAAATTTTCATAAACACTATTCTAACAAATATTAAGTGTAACATAATCCTATGTAAATTTTTCATAGAAAACATTCATAATGTATGGATTCAAATAAACATTAAGTCAAGTATAATTATATGGATTAAATAAAATTATATGAATTAATACACACACACACACACACACACACACACACACACACACACACAGACTAGTGGAATCAGTAACTACATCGGGCTCATACTTGCGTGACACAGGCTCGATGCCAACTGCCACCACTATAACCTCTAGATGTAACTGCACATGCCCCAAGCACATCATACAGACGAGTTGAGTTTTAATCCAATGATTTCACATAAAAATTAATATAGGTTATAATTACAATCCAAAGAAATTATTATAAAGATTTGAGTATGCCAATGAAATGAAGGCAAACATAATGATGATACATATGAAAGTGGTAGGAAAATGTGTGTGTGAGTGTTATCTTAAAAATATATATTTATATTTTGGATTATAATTTCCATGTGTCTCTAGACCAAAGATATCAAATACGAACTGGCCAACCTCAAATGGTTTTACAACAAAGTCAAAGTCATTTGGTGAAATGGTTTTACAACAAAGTCAAAAGTTTAAGTAAAATCCTCTGCTAGATCAATTGGTTGCATAAAATCCTATAATAGGGAGTTGCTTTATACCAAGTTTCAAATAAAATCTTCATCTTATATTTTTTTCCACATACAATTTCTCTTTATATTCATATTGAAATACAAATTGTTCATTACAAAAATACCATCATCCAAGAAACCCCAATACATCCGAGAAGAAAATCACTAGACCTAAGGATACATCCAACTAGCTAGTAAATGGCACAAACCCCAACCTATCTTGGATCTCCGATCCAAGACTACTAGAAAACCTAAGAGCCTCCCCAAGACTCCTACTTATCTTCCTTATAGACTCCCAACAAAAGGAAAGCATACTATACAGGCTAGAAAAGATATAATAACATATGAGGACCTTCATGATCCCCAACACATTGATAATATCCATTTTGACTAGGGGCCTTTATTAACGCTTGCTTTGACGGTCTATCCACAGTCAAATTTTCTTCTCGATACACATGATGAAAAGTAATATCTTGGAAAAGTTTTATAAGATCAAAAATTCTGTCCTTCCAGCACTCCAAAGTAATCACTTGAAGACGACCCTTGCCTCGTAGTCATTCAATGACAATATTTGAGTTTCCCTGAACAAAAATCTCTGAAATATCAAGCCAAATAGCAAAGGTGAGAAGTGCCCAAGCTCCCAACAACTCTGCTCTGGTGTTTGTCCCCAGACCAAAATTAATATACCATTTAAAAATTCTGTGTTTGTTGATCCAGATTACCCCTCCCTCTCCACTATTAGGACTTGATTCCAGGGCCACCCCATCAAACCAGCCAGTCATGCCCCTTACCACAGACCTCTTTGGAAATATCCTCATCTTCTTTTTTCTTATAGAGGGTTTATATTCTCCCATGACATATAAGGACAAGAAAGCCACCTTATGAATAGATGGCAACCCTTCCTCAAAGATGGCGCAATTCCTTTCCAACCAAATGTTCCAGCATATGAATGCCGGAAGAGTGGGGTAGCTTATATTTTGTAATCTCCAATTTTTTAATCGCTCAGGTATGGTATTGCCAGACAACAATCCTAGAAATTTTAATGAAAATTTTTCTCTTTCCCAAACATCGCATGCAAAAGGACATCCAACAAACAAGTGGAACACATATTCCAAATCCTTCTTTCACAAAGAACAATAGATCGGGCCCTCAAAACCCCTTCATTGTAGATTATTCCACGATAAAAGCTTGTTTTCCGCCACCAACCAAGTACAAATTTTCAATTTTAAAGGATAGTCCCAGGACCAAAGTGATTTTCTCCACCCTCCAATCATAAAGACATGTTTATTTTTTTCAATTGCCTCGTATGAATTTTTAACAGATATCCTACCAGAGGAGTCTCCTCTTGTCCATTTCAATTCATCCGACCTCAACAGTAGTTGGATTCCACGGTTTATGATTTCACTACGAAAATCCTTCCATTCTGTTGCTAGTGTCCCTTCTAACTCCAATTCAACATTGGTGATCCAATTTGGCCCGATCATACCCGGGCGAGGCACTTTGTTGGCCTGATATAAAAAATAGCATCCTTGCTGATTTAAAGCCAAGATCAATTCTCTAGACAGAAGAGCCGCATCTCCCAACCCTAGAATCTGGTCTTTTCCAATTACTATGGAGGTTCTCGATCCCAGATACCATGCAAGCGAATGCAACAAGATGTATAAGGATTTTTGAAGATGTTTCCAAGTCTGGGATCCTAATGCTCCATTCACCAGGACCGTCTATAGCCAATGCACCATTGAAACAGAGTGAATATATTTCTCTTTTAAAACTCGGTGCCAAAGACTGTCCACCATCAAAGCCCACCAAAGGGTGTTTTCCACCATGGCACGACTGAAACTAAACAAATTCCTCAACCCCCATCCCCCATACTTCTTCGGACGAGCTATAAGCTGCCAACTACACAAATGGAAGCCCTTTATTTTTCTTTTCCCATCCCATAGAAAGTTGAATACTACTTGGCATATTCTGTGGAGAACCGAAGAAGGAATATTTTCCAGAGCTAGCCAATAAACCGAGTGGCTTTCTAAGATATCTTTGACCAAGACCAGACAATGCCCCAAAGTCAACCATATATTGCACCAATGAATTATTCTATTTTCATATTTTGATATAAGCCAGTTCCAATCCTTGGCTTTGAACTTGTCAGCTTTTAATATATAACCAAGATATTTAAAACCATTAGTAAGATTGTTAATGCTATAAGGAAAAATTTCTTTTAAGGAATCCAATACTTGTTGTTGTACACCGAACTGATAGAAGGAAGTTTTCTGTGCATTTATTAATAATCCAGTTGCACTGCATAAAATAGCCAAAATATTTTGAATCTCCATCCACTCTATAATAGAAGCTTTAGTCATCATGAGTATATCACCAACAAAAAGTAGGTGGAGAATCCGAATAAGTCTTGTAACCTTGATACCTGTCACCAAACCTTCCTCTTGAATTTTTTTTATAGCTAAGCTGAAGCCTTCCATAACTAATAAAAAGAACCAAGGTGACAACAGACACCCCTGTCTGAGTCCTCTGTCACTATCAAAAAATTCAGTTGGCTCACCATTTATTAATATTGCATAGGTAGCTGTGGTAATACAACCCATAATCCACTTGATCGTCGATAGCCCAAATCCACATTGTAAAAGAACCAATCTGAGGAAATCCCAGCTTATGCAATCATAAGATTTCTTTAAATCAATCTTGAGGATCATAGCTTGCAACGTTTTCTCCCTAATGTTGTGTATACCATCCTGCACAATACCTATAACATCAATAATTTGCCTACCTTTTAAAAAACCAAACTGTTCCTCAGAGAGAGTATGAAACAAGATAGGTTTGATGCACTTAGAAATAATCTTTGTTATGATCTTGTAGCAGAGGTTACATAATCCGATTGGCCGAAATTCACCAAAGGAATCCGACTTGTTTACCTTGGGTATAAGAGCTATAAACGTTGAATTTAAAGATATGATCACCATACCAGATAAATGAGAATCTTCAACTACCTCCAATAAGTCCCCATCAATCAAGTCAAAGAAATGAAGTGAGAACTAAACTGTCCACCCGTTAGGACCAAGACTCTTGTCCTTGGTGAAACCCCTTAGAACCTCTAGAACTTCTTCCTTCGTACAAGGTTTCTCAAGCAATAGAACCTCCTCCTCTGTGACCAGCCTTGGATATAAGCGAACCGAAGATATATGATCCACTATCGAATTATGAGAGTCTTTATAAAAGGAGCTAAAATGTCTCATCGCTTCTGCCTTTATAGCCTCCTGCCTTGTATGAACTTGTTCAAACTCATCCTTAACTACCCATAGATGATTTTTATTCCTCTAAAACTGGCAAACCGATGGAAAAATTTTGTATTATTATCCTCTGAAAGTATCCACGTTGCCCTACTCTTTTGACACCATAATTCCTCATCGGCATGTAGCAATCTATTTATTTCAGTCTCAAGTACTTTCAAGCATGGATTGGGTTCATCAATTTTTTTATGTTCTAGACTCGCTTTTGTGAGAAAGGCGATCTCTTCTTCGATCTTTTCAAGGGTCTGTAGATCAATTTTTTTCTTAACTGCCAACCACTTCTTTACTCTTGCTTTTAGTATAAATAACTTCCCCACCAATCTTAATTGAGCTCCTTCTCCCGATGAATCCTATTGTGTGCTCCATTCTTCCCGGACAAGTTCACCAAAGGACTCATCTTTAAACAATACCGGATTAAACTTAAATGGATAAGAACCAGACTTAATACCATAATCCAGCTGGAAGAGCACTGGGGAATGGTTGGATATAAATGGGAGCTCCACCCATGATCTATATAAAGAAGAATCATTAAGAATCACTTCAAATGCATAAACCCTGTCTAATATTTTTTGTATTCCATCCACCCCATATCTTCCATTGCACCTAGTTGGCACTACATCGGAAGGATTTACATCCACTAAATGATGTTTTGTAAAAAGATGATGCACGATCATCACTATCAAATCAAAGCAAAGAGGATGTGTAAGCGAAGTCGACACATCAACGCATTGAAAGAGCCAAATTGAGTCTTCACCAGATTGGTAACAGTGTGGAGATTTTTTGAATCTATCGTTAATTAATTAGATGTATGTAAAGTTGGGCCACCGTTTTGAACTGACGGATCATTGTAAATCATTACATGACTGTAATATATTATAGGTGTAGGATATTAGCCCGTATTAGTCATTAGGTTGCATTAATTAAGCTGAGTAGGTAAGCACTAGAGTATAAGGTGATAGATTTTAGATAGGGGGAAGAAGAGAAAAGAAGGCTCTGGGTCCTTAGACAAGTTTTCATGGTAGTGATTGTAAGAGACATAAATTGTAATCATGTTTTTTTTGGAATGAATAGAACAGAGGAAATTGATCCAATTGTACAATGTTGATACTATTTACAAGTTTACTTTTGTTATGAGTTTTGTGGATGTATAATGTTCATGGTGAATGGATGAATTTATGAAGAATTGAATAAGTTTCAATTGTTTCTCTTCTATAAGTTATGCAAGGAGTGCATATTGAACACAAGGAGTGCGTGTGAGAGAGTCTTTTTCGACTCAAAGCTCAGGAGAGATAGCGTGGAACTTTTGTATGCAGAGTGTGCATATTAAGCGCAAGGAGTGCGTATGTGAAGTCTTTGACTTGGAGAAATAACTCGGGTTTTTCTCATAAGAAGTGCAGAGGTCAGTCAAAAGGAGTGCATAGGACCAGAAATCGACGAAGTGTCAAAGAAATCCTTCAGAAGGAGAATTTGCGGAAGTTGGAAAAGATAAAGGGTTAATATCTATCCAAGAGGAACAAATCATTTCAGACCATTGGATCTAGGAAACGTGCACGAGATTTAAACTCTGTGTACACCAAGGAGTAGATATCACCGAAGCCTTGAAGGAAACAAGGACCATTGATTCAAGGAGGGATACACGTCAACATATCGTAAGATCTGGGTAAATTGCAATTGGGTTTCAATTGAGAATTGAGACTGCCGAAAACTGAAGACCCGAAGTAAATCTGGACCGTCAGATCCAGAGGGATGCGTGTCAATAGATCACGAACTTCAGATAACAATACTCTGGGAAGTTGAGAATTGAAATATCTAAACCCCAAAGGTCTGTAGTAAATTATAACCGTCGATTTGAGGAGGATAAATGTCAACATATCTTTTATTTCTGGATATAGCCATTGTGGAGAAAGCAGGAGTTGATATTTGAAACTCCTGAAGCCCGAATCACGGAATAAATCACAATTGTTGATTTAGAAGGGTTAATTTTGATCCGTATATTGGGAAAGGGAAGATTTGAACCGTTAGGTTCAAAAGCACCGTCGATATCTTGAGATCGATGGTTACAAAGGATTGCGGGGATGGAAAGTGCTCGGGATTTAAAAACTTGAGAGTGGGCCGCAATAGAAACCGTGGTATTGCAAATTGGACGCATGGCGTTTGGTAGTGAATTGCGGGGAGAAAAGTGGATTGATCCCAAACCACTTTCAACCGCACCCACAATTGTGTGTGGACATAACTCGAGGTCATATGCAGGAAGGAGCTAATGGAGGAGGATCTAGTGCCTGAACACTAATCGCCTGATAGTGCGAAGGGAGAGGTCGTGAGTGTCATAGAACTTGCATCGAAAGACTGAAGAGACATGTGGTTATTTACAAGCGAGACCATTAAGGTTTCATAGAGCTAATTCAGCTCTGTGAATTGAATATCCTTGATCGGGAGGTCATGCAACCCCAAGGAGAAAGGGGGGTTTTCACCAAGTGGTATCAGAGCCTGAAAAAGTTTGAAGTTGTATTCTGTGTATTAGAAATAATTGAAATAATGCTGCCAAGGATTCGCGTAGATCCACCTATGGAAAATTGTGCTTTAGGAAGAGAAATGAGAGAGCTTCGCACAAGGTTGGAAGCGATGGAATAAATGCAAAGAAGAACACCCCTCGCTAAAGACGTCAGTGATGCAAGAAGCGAAGAAGTAGAAGTTGAAGAAGCTACATGGGAAGATGCGGCTGAAGAATGCTTATTGAAAGTTGTTGTGAAGTTGGGAGCTAGAGAAAAGATGGACGTCCCAATGTATGAAGGTAATTTGGATGTCGAAGAGCTATTGGAATGGATAAGGTCCATGGATAAGTATTTCGACTATGAAGATGTCGATGAAGGAAGGAAGGTGAGACATGTTGTCACCAAATTAAAAGGACATGCAACACTGTGGTGGGATGAACTACAGGCATAGAGAAGGAGAAAATGCAAACAAAAGATAAAGAATTGGGATAGGATGGTAGCCAAATTGAAGACTAAATTCATACCTAAGGATTACCATATAAATCTGTTTAGAAAGTTGTAGAACTTGAGACAGAGGGGTATGACAATGAAAGAGTATACAAAAGAATTTTATAGGCTGAATATTAGGACTGGACAAAGAGAGAAGGATGATGAAAAAGTTTCCATGTATATAAATGGATTGAGGTATGAAATCTAGGATGAGATCATCATGATGATTGTGAGGACAGTGGAAGATGCTTATCAGATTACACTGAAGGCAGAAGAGAAGTTGGCCAGAAACTAGAGTCAGCGAAACAAAAGTGCTGGCATAGGGGAAGACCTGGGGTTCAATGCTATAACAACGCACCAAAAAAACCCTAACTACTGTCCCTTTCGGCAACACTTGCGGAGCATATGAAGTCTCACCCGAGGTAGAAGCAGGGGTGGTTGCAAGACTCATGTGTCTGCAACCTTATCTGGGACACATATCTGTGATTCTAACACTTAATAAAGCACTTAACACTATTATTTCCTCGATATGCAGTCAATATCTACTTCGCTGATAAGATAGGACTTCACAACATTCACATTGATCTAACGTATTCAAGCACTTAGCGTATGTAAACTAGATCAGATCTGGTAGATCAAGCACTGAGCCTATTCATATATATCAGATCTAACATCCCACACATCATTAGAACTAAGCATAAGCAGATCTATCTATTCATCTCAAAACACTTAGCAAAAGGAGACATAAACACATTAAGACTAGCACAAAGCAATACAACACAGTATTTATGTGGTTCACCCCCACCCTGGGGCTATGTCTACCATCTCTTCTTCTTTATTAGCGTCTTCAATTGGTTACAAGCACAGAGCCATCAAAACCCTACTGCGCACAGGACATAAGATCTTCGCAGCTCGTTAGATCCTTCTTCCTTGCGTTATAGCACAAAAGCCTTCTACAACTTCTTACAATGACTTTCACTTAGCTCTGCAAGTCTTACATAGGAAAAAAGATCTTACCGACCTTACTTTCACTTAGCATACATCACATAGATGCAGATCTATCACACATCCTCTCTTCTCCTTACATTGCCTAGCAATCTATTTTATACATTACAAAATAGGCCTAAGCATGGGTAAAACCCATGGGTCGATGTCCCAATCCCATTACATATTCCCAAAAACCCAAAATGAACCCAAAAGTCGGTTGATATCCCGTGATCTCCACTCCGTCTTGCGCTCCTCCTCCGATAGGCTGTCGAAGTGCCAAAATAGGTCACATGACCAAGAAACTCCCAAAACTTGGTCAAGGGCCAATAAGAAGCAGAGGCTCAAATAGAGGTAAGGGAATTGTCTATGATAAGGCATTGAAATCCAAGGAAGAGAGTGAGAAATCATATGGTCACTTTGAAAGAGGAGTAAGTTCCCGAAGAAGACCATTTGGTGGGATAAATTATTTTCCTCGAGGAAGAGGAAGAGGTAGAGGAGGTGGAGTTAAATGTTATGCCTGTGGAAAGACAAAATACATGTCTTGGGAATGCCCCAAGAGGAAGAAAGAAGGAGGAGGAGAATCACACATTTCAGAAGCCGAAAAGAATGTGGAAGCAGAACCAGTAGAAGGAGGACATAACCTTATGATGAGGAAAGTTCTTCTAAAGCTAGAGAAAGAAATAGAAGACTTAGTTCAACGAACGAAGTTGTTCAGGACTGCTTGTAAAACAAAGGATAGAGTTTGCAAGATGATTATAGACCATGGAAGTACTGAAAATTTGGTATCTACAGAAATGGTGGAGAAGCTGAAGTTGGAGACAACTGCACACCCAAGTCCATATAAAGTATCGTGGTTGCAGAAAGGACATCAAGTAATGGTAAGTCAACAATGCAAAGTTGAATTTAAAATAGGAGGCTATAAAGATGAGATTCTGTGTGATGTAATTCCCATGGATGTTTGTCATATTTTGTTGGGGAGACCATGGCAGTTTGATAAGAATGTCATCCATGATGGGAGGAAGAATACTTATACTCCGGAAAAAAATGGTAGAACCCACATGTTACTTCCAATAGAGGAGAATAAACAAAAGGAAGAAGCCAACACAAGAATACTTCTCATGAGTGGAAAGGAACTCTTGAAAGATATCAAGAAAGATCAAGAAATGCAATTTATTGTAGTAAGGAAGCTGAGAGTTATCCTTACCAATACTTCTATGAATGATTTACCTGAAGAAATTCAAGAATTGTTAGATAATTTTGCTGACATAGTAGTGGATGAGTTGCCTCACTCATTACCACCCATTTTGAGTATTAGCCACCATATTGACTTGATTCCAAGAGCCAGTTTGCCAAATAAAGCAGTGTATAGCTGACACCTCGAGAGAATGAAAAAGTTAAGAATCAAGTTCAGGAGTTGTTGGATAAAGGTTTAGTCAGGGAAAGTATAAGCCCATGTGCAGCGCCAACTGTATTGAGTCCAAAGAAAGATGAGGGATGGAGAATGTGTATAGATTCCAGGGCCATCAACAAGATTACCATCAGTTATATATTTCCTTTATCCATGATGGATGACTTGATGGATTGTTTGAGTGGAGCAAGCTATTTTTCAAAAACAGACTTGAAGAGTGGATACCATTAGATAAGAATGCGAGAGGGAGATGAATGGAATACATCATTCAAGACAAATGAAGGTTTGTTTGAATGGCTAGTCATGCCATTTGGATTGATAAATGCTCCAAGCACATTTATGAGGTTGATGAATGAAGTACTGAAAGACTTCATAGGTAAATTTGTCATTGTGTATCTGGATGATATATTAGCTTTCAGTAAAACAAAGGAAGAACATTTAAAACACTTGACATTAGTGATGAGGAGATTGCAACGAGAAAAGTTGTTAATAAACTTGAAGAAAAGTTCTTTTATGAAGACATAACTCATATATTTGGGTTTTGTGATCTCTTCAAATGAATAGAAGATGGATCCAGAGAAGGTGAGAGAAATCAAATAATGGGTGTCACCAAGGAGCATATTTGAGGTGAGAAGTTTTCATGGGTTAGCAAGTTTTTATAGAAAGTTTATCAGAAATTTTAGTGGTATATGTGCACCAATGACGGATACTATGAAAAATAAACACAAGTATTTTAATTGGACAGAGGAGGCTAAGAAAATATTCAAAGTGTTGAAAAAGAAGATAACAAAACATCCAATTTTGGTTTTACCTGATTTTGGAAAAACATTTTAGGTGAGGTGTGATGCAAGTGGAATAGCCATTGGAGCAATTTTGAGTCAAGATAATAGACCAGTTGCTTATTTTAGTGAAAAGTTGAATGACGCTAAGGAGAAATATTCTACACATGACACGGAGTTTTATGCAGTGATTCAAGATTTGAAGAAATGATGGTATTATTTAATTCCAAAAGAATTTGTCTTGTATAATGATAATCAAGCTTTGCAATTTATTACTAGGCAAGAGAAATTGAATCAGAGGCATGCTAAGTGGGTAGAATTCATGCAGAATTTTACTTTTCTCATTAAACATATTTTTGGAAGTGCTAATAAAGTTGCAAATGCTTTGAGCAGGAGGAATTTGGTTGTACATGAATTCCAAGTGAAGACCTTAGGGTTTGAACACCTTAAGGAAATGTATCAAGAAGATCTAGATTTTAAGGAGGCTTACGAAGCATATGAAAATCCTTTGTTGAGGGATAGCAACTCATGGGAAGAATATTTGATCCATGATGGATTTTTGTTTAAAGGAAGCCAATTGTGCATACCAATATGCTTAATGAGAGATAATTTGTTGAAAGAAAAACATAGTGGAGGTTTAGCCGAACATTTTGGTCATGACAAAACATTTGCACAACTGAATAGTTTGTATTATTGGCTAGGTATGAGGGTAGATGTGAATAAATTTGTAGACCGATGTAATATTTGTCAACATGCAAAAGGAAAAAGACAAAATACTTGTTTCTATCATCCACTTCCTATTCCATAAAGGCCTTGGGACGCAATTAGTATGGATTTTGTATTGGGATTACCTATAACTCAAAAGGGAAGTGATTCCATATTTGTTGTGGTAGATAGGTTTTCTAAAATGGCACATTTCATACCATGCCATAAGACAAATGATGCTACACACATAGCCAATGTGTTTTTCAGAGAAATTGTGAGATTACATGGATTGCCCAGAAGTATAGTCTCACACAGGGACACTAAGTTTGTAGGACACTTTTGGAGGACTCTATGGAAGAGGCTGGGAATTGATTTATCTTTTAGTTCAACATATCACCCTCAGACAGACGAACAGACTGAAGTGGTGAACAAGAGTTTGGGAAATTTGTTAAAGATTTTAGTCACTGAACAAGGTCGTCAGTGGGATCAGATTCTGGCACATGCAGAATTTGCATTTAACAATTTAGTTAATAGAATCACTGGAAAAAGTCCATTTGAGATAGTATATGGAAGACAACCAAGAGGGATTGCAGAATTGAGAGAGTTGAAACAAGATGAATTCAAGAGCGCTGGAGCAAAATATTTTTCTACAGAAATGCAAAGAATTCATGATCAAGTTAGGAGGCAGATACATGATAGTAATCAAAATTATAAGGACAAAGTTGATCAGAAAAGAAGGGAAGTTCAATTTGAAGTGGGAGATGAGGTTTTAGCTCATTTGAGAAAGGAGAGGTTTCCAAGAGGAACATATAATAAGTTGAAGATGAAGAAGATAGGACCATGCAAGATCCTTAGAAAATTTGCAGCAAATGCTTATGAGATCGAGTTGCCAGACAATGTTGGGATATCACCGATATTCAACGTTGCAGATTTGTATCCTTATAACAAAGATGACACAAGAGAATTGGATAATCAAGAAGAGATTCAATGGAAAGAACAGATGTCTACAGTAGAAAAACCTCAGATGGAGAAAATTTTAGAATAGAGAGTTGGAAAGAAAACCAAAAGAAAGATATATCCTGAATATTTGGTGAAGTGGAAGGATCACGTCGTGGAAGATTCAAGTTGGGTATATGAACCTGATATTTTGAAGCATGACAAGACAGTGCGAGAGCTCATGGACAGGATTCCATGAATATTTTGGCCAGAGGAGTATGATGCAGGAACATCGCTATCAAATCAAAGAAAAGAAGATGTGGAAGTGAAGTCGACACATCAACGCATTGAAAGAGCCAAACCAACTCTTAACCAACTTGGTAGCGGTGTGGAGATTTTTTGAATATCTTGTTAATTAATTAGATGTATGTAAAGTCGGGCCACCGTTTTGAACTGACGGATCATTGTAAATCCTTACACAACTGTAATATATTATAGGTGTAGGATATTATCATGTATTAGTAATTAGGTTGCATTAATTAAGCTGAGTAGGTAACCGCTAGAGTAGAAGGTGATAGATTTTAGATAGGGGGAAGAAGAGCAAAGAAGGATCTGGGTCCTTAGACAAGTTTTCATGTTAGTGTTTGTAAGAGACAAACATTGTAATCATGTTTTTTCTAGAATGAATAGAACAGAGGAAATTGATCCAATTGTAGAGTGTTGATATTGTTTACAAGTTTACTGTTGTTATGAATTTTGTGGATGTATGATGTTCACGGTGAATGGATGAATTTATGAATAATTGAATAAGTTTCAATTGTTTCTCTTCTGTAAGTTATGCAAGGAGTGCATATTGAATGCAAGGAGTGTGTGTGAGAGAGTCTTTTTCGACTCGAATCTCAGGAGAGATAGCGTGGAACTTTTGTATGCAGAGTGTGCATATTAAGCGCAAGGAGTGCCTATGTGAAGTCTTTGACTTGGAGAAATAACTTAGGTTTTTCTCATAAGAAAGTGCAGAGGTCAGTCGCAAGGAGTGAACAGGACCAGAAATCGACTAAGTGTCAAAGAAATCCTTCAGAAGGAGAATTTGCGGAAGTTGGACAAGATAAAGGGTTAAGATCTATCCAAGAGGAACGAATCATTTCAGACCGTTGGATCTAGGAAACATGCACGAGCTTTAAACTCTATGTACACCAAGGAGTAGAGATCGCCAAAGCCCCGAAGGAAACAAGGACCATTGATTCAAGGAGGGATACGTGTCAACAGATCGTAAGCTCCGGGTAAATTGCAATTGGGTTTCAATTGAGAATTGATATTGCCGAAACTCGAAGACCCGAAGTAAATCTGGACCGTCATATCGAGAGGGACGCGTAGAGACAGATCACGAACTTCGGATAACAATACTCTAGGAAGTTGAGAACTGAAATCTACGAACCCTGAAGGTCCAAAGTAAATTAAAACCATCGATTTGAGGAGGATAAATGTCAACAGATCTTTTATTTTGGGAGATAGCCATTGCGGAGAACGTAGGAGTTGAGATTTGAAACTCCCGAAGCCCGAATCACAGAATAAATCACAGCCGTTGATTTAGAAGGGTTAATTTTGATCCGTAGATTGGGAAAGGGAAGATATGAACCGTCAGGTTCAGAAGCATCGTCGAGATCTTGAGATCGACAATTATGAAGGATTTAAGGGATGGAAAGTGCTCAGGATTTAAAAACTTTAGAGTGGGCTGCAATAGAAACCGCGGTTTTGAAAATTGGACGCGTGGCGTTTGGTAGTGAATTGCGGGGAGAAAAGTGGATTGATCCCAAACCAATTTCGACCACGCCCGCAATTGTGTGTGGACATAACCCAAGGTCATATGTGGGAAGGAACTAATGGAGGAGGAGCTAGTGCCTGAACAATAATCGCTCGGTAGTGCAAAGGGAGAGGTCACAAGTGTCATAGAACTTGCACTGAAAGACTAAAGAGACTTGTGGATATTTACAAGTGAGACCATTAAGGTTTCAAAGAGATAATTCAACTCCATGAATTGAAGATCCTTGACCGGGAGGTTGCACATCCCCAAGGAGAAAGGGGGGTTTGTACTAAAAGATCTCTGAAAAAAGTCGCCCGTGAATCAATCAAGGTCGACACCCCCCAAACTTCATCTACACCCGTAGAAAAGATTAAATCTCCTGCAAGAATAAGATTACTCTGATCTAGCAGTCCCTTTTCTTCCAGATGTTCCCAAAAACGTCTGCGGTCAGTACACGGTCCATAAAAATTAATCAAGCATATCCTTCTTTTATCAGGGATATGTATTCCTGTCAATAAAATACCACCAGCACACAAGTAAGGTTGGAGATCAACAATGTTTAGGTTCCTCGCCACCAGAAGTCCTCCCGACTTCCCCACATAGCTCACTGCACTATTCATCCAGGTAGGACATAAAGAGAACAAAAACTTCCTAGACTTTTCTTCATCAACTAGAGTCTCTTGTAGAAAGATTATATCAGGTTTTGTAGAGGATAATAACTTGCACATAGAAGGAAATTTTAGGGGGCCTCCCACCCCTCTGATATTCAGAGAGAGGAGGATCATGATTTATCCCTAGCCAAGGATTTCGTCCCTCTAAGCACCCCCAAATACAGAGTTGTAGTAGAAGGTTGCTTAATAGTAGACAAACAAAGCTCTTGTTTCTTCTGCGCACTCCTAGTTTTTATAGGAGATACTTTTGAACCTAGACCCCTTGACCAAGCTAGTTTTCTCCCCTAGTCCTCTCCCTCAGAGTTCGGTTCACGCTTTATGTCACATTCCAGGTTTACAAAAATTTCTGTTCTCCAAAAGGTCTGTAAGGGTATGGGGCTGGTAGTCTCCCTCAGAGACGAAATTAAGGTGTCAATCACCTAATCCAATGACGGTTCCGAAGCTGTGAGTGTAGAAGGAGGTAAGGACAGTGAGTTCTTTTCCAAGGTGGAAAGAACGTGAGAGGCTACATAAGCAGAAACATTAGAAGCAGTAAAAGACTGACGCATTGGAAGCATCCCTAATGACTTTTCTAGAGATTTTACATTCATTATCGTACAAAGGGCTAGTTGTACTATTTTTTTTTTTACATAGAACCTCAATAAAGAATTTGTTAATGGAAGTAGAGAGGATTGTTGTAAAATTTTGATAGTCAACTTCAATATTGTTTTGATACGTTAAGATATTTAAAGCATTACTTAAATCAATTACGAAAATATTGACTTTTTGTTTATAAAAAAATAAGTGCCTTTGGTTATCAAAGTGCTCTTCAATGGAGTTTTTGTGCATGGAAAAATTTAGAGTTAGGGTTAAAGGTCTATGATCAGAGTCAGGTTTGTGGTCATCTAAAAGATCAAAGTTTACTATTTGGCTATATATGGGGATATCTGATATTACATAATCAACGACACTGCTACCCAACCCATAGATACAAGTCATCTTGTTAGATTTTGGCCACTTCCTTAGACTATTGAAATTATTAAATCTTGAGAACTATAGAGCTTGATTATCACATCAACCCATGAACTTGCACCCCAAAGACTTCATCTAAATTTGCAAATATTTTGATGTGGGTAATAATAATCTATCTTTATATCATAATTTCTATACATATGAGGTTATTCACAACACACAAGCACATAATTGGAAGGGGAATATCAATGTGAAACAAAATATCAACATTAAGATATCTCATTGTACTAAGATAACTTACAACATTGATCATCTCGATTGGGCCTTGATCATCTTCAAGTCTTTGGAGATTCAAAAATTGTGATTGATTAGCTGCATTGTAGGGGTAATTTACAAGTCACCTCTCTAGTGGGTTGGAAGGACAAGATCTTGGAAATAGCAAAATCTTTCAGTACCTTCAGGTTTGCACATATTTACAGGGAAGAGAATGGGGTGGCAGATGCATTTTCAAAAAAATCTCTACAGGCTCCAGAAGGGAAGATCCAATACAATAAATGGATTGAAGGTCATGAGGGCCCCTCTCACTTTTTTCATCTCTGTTAGTGACTGATTTTTCTTCTGTAATTTTGGTGATTTTGTTATAGTTGTTTTTGGAGGTTTAATTTCCTTCAGAGTAAAATAGGTTTCTAGTCCGTTTGATACATAAGTTCACTTGTCAGGATCTGTTATTTTAAAAAAAGCTCTATAAGAGGACTATTTTGTCGGATCACTTTTGGAATGGTTCGGAGATGGATGTATTTACAGTCAATGTACATGTTTATGAGAACACTATATATATAATATATTGAGAAATTTTCTGCTGGAAAAAGATAACTCACAACATCACATAAATAAAAACTAGAAGTCAAAGAGAATCCACAAAACATGACATCAAAACGTTTCGAGTTAAAACAAATCTTGTCAATATTTTTTATTTTATTTCAAGAACCAATACCATTAAACAAAAAATTAAGATTTTTTTTTTTTTTTTTTTTTAATTTAAATTTAAAGATTAATTTCTACATTATGATTTAATCACAATCATAACTGATCATACCACCCCCATCAAACTTTAATTACTATAAATGCATAATAAAAACCAAAAAAATTAAAAAAATTGAAACAAATCTTAAATCATTTTAATAAAAAAATACCCCTTCTCACATTACATAAAGGAATGGAATTGCTTATATTCAATGGTTCAGTTCACCTCTCACACAATGCATTACTTGTGATCTCTAATCTCTATCACATTATACGTACCTCACTATACCCATATTAAACTAATCACCACAATCAACATCAATGAATTTAAATTTATGTGATTATCTGAACTAAGCTACGTGCGTGTGCTTGCTGTACCAATAGAGGACGATATTCTATTTTTTGTGAGTGAAACTTTTTATAGACGGGGCAGCTATGATGTGATTACACGTTGCACAGTTAAGTGAGCATGGCCATCTTTTAGGAATATGATGTCACCTCATAATGTCCTTAAAATATTTATGTTTAATAATTACATTTTAAAATTTTTTTATTAGCTTTACTCATACATAGAGGATATTTTATTTTTATTTTTTTATTTGTTTATTTATTTGTTTGGTAGTTTGTCGATTGATATTGATATTGAGAAAACTTATTATTGTCTACTAATTTTAATTGCGAAATGATTTATCATTGTTATTTAAAAAAAACATGTTATTTAATGAAATAACTTGTTGATGATGTAAGGGGGAAGACTTTTGCTTATACCAGATGTTTCTAGGTTTTGGGTCATTACGTTATTTTCTTATCTCTGTGAGTTCTTAGCCAATCATAAGTAATTCTAGATCTTACTCCAGGACCAAAAGGTAGATTCAACCTAGATAGTATTCACAAGAAAACCAATATTCTTTGTGGCCATCACTGAAGCTACCTACAATGGAATCATATACTTTTTAATAACATCTAATCCTACTTTTGATACATAAAAGCATATACTTTTTAATAATATCTAATCCTAATTTCATACGTAAAACCATATACTACCCTCTTTAAGAAAATAAGCCTTGCTAAGATAAGAACAAATTCTCACGAGCTCCATAGTGAAACTGGGCATTGGTCAATTCCTAAAACACCCTGGGATGAAAGAGTGTGTCAC
>JASDQU010025757.1:0-12004 GCA_032191745.1 Picea mariana | reverse complement strand
AAATCACAGCCGTTGATTTAGAAGGGTTAATTTTGATCCGTAGATTGGGAAAGGGAAGATATGAATCGTCAGGTTCAGAAGAGTCATTGAGATCTTGAGATCGATGGCTATGAAGGATTGTGGGGATGGAAAGTGCTCAGGATTTAAAAACTTTAGAGTGGGCTGCAATAGAAACCACGGTATTGAAAATTGGACGCGTGATGTTTGGTAGTGAATTGTGGGGAGAAAAGTGGATTGATCCCAAACCACTTTCGACCACGCCCACAATTGCGTGTGGACATAACCCGAGGTCATATGCGGGAAGGAACTAATGGAGGAGGAGCTAGTGCCTGAACAATAATCGCCCGATAGTGCGAAGGGAGAGGTCGCGAGTGTCATAGAACTTGCACTGAAAGACTGAAGAGACTTGTGGTTATTTACAAGAGAGACCATTAAGGTTTCAAAGAGCTAATTCATCTCCGTGAATTGAAGATCCTTGATCGGGAGGTCGTGCATCCCCAAGGAGAAAGGGGGGTTTGCACCAAAAGATCTCTGAAAAAAGTCGCCCGTGAATCAATCAAGGCCGACAGCTCCCAAACTTCATCTACACCCATAGAAAAGATTAAATCTCCCGCAAGAATACGATTACTCTGATCTAGCAGTCCCTTTGCTTCTAGATGTTCCCAAAAAAGTCTGCGGCCAATACACGGTCCATAAAAATTAATCAACCATATCCTTCTTTTATCAGGGATATGTATACCTATCAATAAAATACCACTAGCACACAAGTAAGGTTGGAGATCAACAATGTTCAGGTTCCTCGCCACTAGAATTCCTCTCGACTTCCCCACATAGCTCACTGCAATATTCATTCAGGTAGGACATAAAGAGAACAAAAACTTCGTAGCCTTTTCTTCATCAACTAGAGTCTCCTGTAGAAAGATTATATCAGGTTTTGTAGAGGATAATAACCTGTGCATAGAAGGCAATTTTAGGGGGCCTCCCACCTCTCTGATATTCAGGGAGAGGAGGATCATGATTTATCCCTAGCCAGGGATTTCATGCCTCCAAGCGCCCCCAAATACATAGTTGTAGTAGAAGGTTGTTCAATAGTAGACAAACAAATCTCTTGTTTCTTTCGAGCACTCCTAGTTTTTATAGGAGATACTTTTGAACCCAGACCCCTCGACCAAGCTAGTTTTCTCCCCTGGTCCTCTCCCTCAGAGTTCAGTTCACGCTTTATGTCACATTTTGGGTTTACAAAAATTTCTGTTCCCGAAAAGGTCTGTAAGGGTATGGGGCTGGTAGTCTCCCTCGGAGATGAAATTAAGGTGTCAATCACCGAATCCAATGACGGTTCCAAAGATGTGAGTGTAGAAGGAGGTAAGGACAATGAGTTCTTTTCCAAAGTGGAAAGAACAAGAGAGGCTATAGAAGCGGAAACATTAGAAGCAGTAAAAGACTGATGCATTGGAAGCATCCCTAATGACTTTTATAGAGATTTTACATTCATTAACGTACAAAGGGCTAGTTGTACTATTTTTCTTTTTACATAAAACCTCAATAAAGAATTTGTTAATGGAAGTAGAGAGGATTGTTGTAAAATTTTGATAGTCAACTTCAATATTGTTTTGATACGTTAAGATATTTAAAGCATTACTTAAATCAATTAAGACAATATTGAATTTTTGTTTATGAAAAAACAAGTGCCTTTGGTTATCAAAGTGCTCTTCAATGGAGTTTTTGTGCATGGAAAAATTTAGAGTTAGGGTTAAAGGTCTATGATTAGAGTCAGGTTTGTGGTCATCTAAAAGATCAAAGTTTACTATTTGGCTGTATACGGGGATATTTGATATTACATAATCAATGACACTGCTACCCAACCCATAGATACAAGTCATCTTGTAAGATTTTGGCCACTTGCTTAGAATATTGAAATTATTAAATCTTGAGAACTACAGAGCTTGATTATCACATCAACCCATGAACTTGCACCCCAAAGACTTCATCTAAATTTTCAAATATTTTGATGTGGGTAATAATAATCTATCTTTATATCATAATTTCTATACATATGAGGTTATTCACAACACACAAGCACATAATTGGAAGGGGAATATCAATGTGAAACAAAATATCAACATTAAGATATCTCATTGTACTAAGATAACTTACAACATTGATCATCCCGACTGGGCCTTGATCATCTTCAAGTCTTTGGAGATTCAAAAATTGTGATTGATTGGCTGCATTGTAGGGGTAATTTACAAGCCACCTCTCTAGTGGGTTGGAAGGACAAGATCTTGGAAATAGCAAAATCTTTTAGTACCCTCAGGTTTGCACATATTTACAGGGAAGAGAAATGGGTGGCAAATGCATTTTCAAAAAAAGCTCTACACGCTCCAGAAGGGAAGATCCAATACAATAAATGGATTGAAGGTCATGAGGGCCCCTCTCACTTTTTTCATCTCTGTTAGTGACTGATTTTTCTTCTGTAATTTTGGTGATTTTGTTATAGTTGTTTTTGGAGGTTTAATTTCCTTCAGAGTAAAATAGGTTTCTAGTCCATCTGATACAGAAGTTCACTTGTCAGGATCTGTTATTTAAAAAAAAGCTCTATAAGAGGACTGTTTTTTCGGATCACTTTTGGAATGGTTCGGAGATGGATGTATTTACAGTCAATGTACATGTTTATGAGAACACTATATATATAATATATTGAGAAATTTTCTGCTGGAAAAAGATAACTCACAACATCACATAGATAGAAACTAAAAGTCAAAAAGAATCTACAAAACATGACATCAAAACATTTCGAATGAAAACAAATATTGTCAATGTTTTTTTTTATTTCAAGAACCAATAGCATTAAACAAAAAATTAAGATTTTTTTTAAGTTTAAAGATTAATTTCTACAATATGATAATCATAATCACAATGATAACTTGTCATGCCACCCCATCAAACTTTAATTACTATAAATGCATACTAAAAACCAAAAAAATTGAACAAATCTTAAATCATTTTAATAAAAAATACCCCTTCTCACATTACATAAAGGAATGGAATTTTGCTTATATTCAATGGTTCAGTTCACCTCTCACACAATGCATTACTTGTGATCTCTAATCTCTATCACATTATACGTACCTCACTATACCCATATTAAACTAATCACTACAATCAACATCAATGAATTTAAATTTATGTGATTATCTGAACTAAGTTACGTGCGTGTGCTTCCTGTACCAATAGAGGACGATATTCTATTTTTTGTGAGTGAAACTTTTCATAGACGGGGCAGCTATGATGTGATTACACGTTGCACATTTAAGTGAGCATGGCCATCTTTTAGGGATATGATGTCACCTCATAATGTCCTTAAAATATTTATGTTTAATAATTACATTTTTAAAATTTTTTATTAGCTTTACTCATACATAGAGGATATTTTATTTTTATTTTATTATTTGTTTGGTAGTTTGTCGATTGATATTGATATTGAGAAAATTTATTATTGTATATTAATTTTAATTGTGAAATGATTTATTATTGTTATTCAAGAAAAAATATGTCATTTAATGAAATAACTCGTTGATTGTATGTAAGGGGGAAGACTTTTGCTTATACCAGATGCTTCTAGGTCTTGGGTCATTATGCTATTTTCTTATCTCTGTGAGTTCTTAGCCAATCATAAGTAATTCTAGATCTTACTCCAGGACCAAAAGGTAGATTCAACCTAGATAGTATTCACAAGAAAGCCAATATTCTTTGTGGCCATCACTGAAGCTACCTACAATGGAATCATATACTTTTTAATAACATCTAATCCTACTTTTGATACATAAAAGCATATACTTTTTAATAATATCTAATTCTAATTTCATACGTAAAACCATATACTACCCTCTTTAAGAAAATAAGCCTTGCTAAGATAAGAACAAATTCTCACGAGCTCCATAGTGAAATTGGGCGTTGGTCAATTCCTAAAACACCCTGGGATGAAAGAGTGTGTCACCTTTGTGACACTAAGAAGGTTGAAGATGAAAAACACTTTCTCTTAGATTGTCTAGCCTATACCTAGATTAGATCTCAGTTTCAAAATATTTGTCACACTACCAACCTTCCTAACCTTTTAACTCAACACAACTATGGTGATCTTGGAAAGCTTCTCTTAATGCTTTCCGAGCACAAAAACAAAAATCTAAAGAATTGCAAGTAATCCTTTACTCTCTTAAGGTTTGATAGACCAATTCCATCTTAGTGGATATTAATAATCATCACCATCAACTTAACCTCTAATCCAAAAATAATATTTTCAATAATATTAAATATTATAAATAAAAAAAAATAATTAACAAAATTATAAATATTGAATATTTATAAATAAAAAAATTAATTAACAAAATTATAAATATTGAATATTTATAAATAAAAAAAATTAATTAACAAAATTATAACTTCTTTGGAAAGAAGCAATAAAAATTTTAAAAAATATATATTATCTAAATTTTTTTAATATATATATATATATTTTTTTTAATTTATTAAAAAAAAATAAAATTAAATATTTTAAATGGTAAATTTTAATTATTTTATTAATAATAATGAGTATTTTAATTAATTGATATTTTCTTTTTTATAATAAAAATAGATAGTCCTCATGGTGTAGGGTAGTGATAGAGTGTATTGTTAAGACACTATGTTATGTGAAGTCATCGATTTAAAACCTCGACTTAATTTGTGTGTCATGTAAGGGGCATCGTAAACACATCTAGAGGTTATAGTGATAGCTGAATAATTTCCAATTCCGCCACTAAAAAATAAATAAATTATTATATAAAATAAATTTATTTTTTAAACAATTATTAATAATATAATTATTTTATTATAAAGATTTAAAAAATAAAAACTAAAACACTAATTAAATTTCGAAACACTTTTACTATTTAAAAAGACAAGTTTGATGTATTTCTTTAATTTTGATTTTTAAAATTTAACTAACATATCTTCATATTCTACATGTATCTCTATATATCTTTGTATGTATCTATATAAATTAATATTTTACATTATAAATTAATATTATTAATGTTTTGAGTGGTGCCATTTGGATGGGGCGTTTATGCATGATGACAATGCGTGATAATTGGCTGTGGCTTCAGAATGTCTCCCACATGCCTGGAAGCCTCTAGAACTAGTCAAGGAAAATCATAATTATGAAGATGCAGGGTGATGCAGGCATAGTGGGTTTTACTTACAACATTAAGCGTTCAAATAGCAGTTTGTTGCGTTATGAAACCAATTTGATAAGACCTACAAGAATTATGGCAAGAGCTGGTATTTTTCATTTTTAACTAAAGCCTGCGCTCAACATGGGAGAAATCAGGGTTGGAAAGATATACCATAAGCAATTAGGGGGTGATAGAGCCAATTTGTGGGGTGGCGTGTGCAACTGGCTTCACTCCCTATTGATTAGTACTTTGAAACTCCCTCACTAGTCCTCTACTTTTGTTTGTTGTGGGTGTATCACATTTTCCACAATTGGTCTGTGTTACTTAACTTGTATCTTCAATTTGAATTGGAAGTTTGTTAATATGTTTTTGGGGGGATACTAATTGGTTTCATTTTGGTTTTGTAGGACCCATTCTATTGACGTCCCATACTTTAACCTCTCCAATTGTTGTTTGTCTTAACTCTGCAACCAATTCACTAGGTCCTCTCCTACCTAGGCTTGGAACGATTGCAATCTTTGATACTTTAGATCTTTGTCCCTCATTCTCATTGAATAGATGGTCAACCACCATACATTCTTCTACCTTCAAAACAAATCCTAGGATGTGGCTAATCCCTATGGGCTCTAGGAATATCGTCTCCCTCTGCCCAAAAAACCATTGGTGGGGTGTTTTCTCTCCTTAACCATATCTGACATAGCCTTTGTCTATTAGGTGGCCTCCAACCTCCCCTACTAGTGGCTAGCCCCTAGCTTTCAATCATTGGGCCTAGTTACGAAACCATTACCCCCAAAAGTAGTGAAGGTGAGATGGACAAAGGAAACAAACCTCATGAACAAGAAACAAGGCATACCCAGACATTCAAGCTCAAAACGAGTGTCCACATGGAAGCTATATAGGCATACAATGCTTACCATACTCGGTTCTTGGCTAAGACCAAAGAAAAAATGGTAAACATAGAAACAATTATTAACAACAAATGCGAGAACCTCTCTAAAGACCAGATAAAGGCTGAGTTTGATGGGTGGATTTCAGACCCTGGCTATTCTGAAACCCGTGACATCAAAATTTTCAAGGTAACATAGTTATACTTTCTCAATAAGTCCTTTATAACTTAGTTAGTTGAAGGAGGAGGAATCCAATATCAGGATATTCAGCATAAGCTACATATATTGGAAATGAAATTTGACATCCTTTGCAAAGAATTCTTCAATGTTGAATTCATTGTTCATGGCTACTCAAAAAATCAAGATGGAAATGAGGAAGGGAATGATAACAATCTGAAGTATGAAGGAAATCATTCAAATCCTATTCACTTGGACAAAGACAAGGACACCCAAATGGAATAGCACCTATGCATAGCTCAGGGAAATGAAGTTCGAGAGTAGTTCATTCTGCTTTTATAAATAAGTTTTTTTATGTTATGCAATGTTCTCTTTGGTTCTTAGTAGCATAGAACATCATAGGATTTTTTCCCCTAAGAAAATAATGCGCTTTCTATTAAGATAAAAAAGGTACATTCAAAAGGTGCTATTGTACATACAAATATTGTTTCTATGAATCTGATAATTTAGTTTTTTCACAAAAACATTTATGAGAACAAAATTCATCAAGACCTTCTACTGACATGCTTCCAATACACATAATTGAAGAATACATCTCATAAGATTTTTTCTTCTACTGTGTAAATCAAAGACCCCTCAATATACTCCTCCCACTGCATCACATTATAATTCATCGAAAGAGCCACTTTAGATATAGAGTCCACCTCTATATTTAATTGCCTAAATATATACTTAAAAAGTATATCTCGAATCTATCTCTAGATGATTTTTAATTTATGTTTAAGCAATAGTAAATCTAGATGAGTTAACTATACATAATCCTTCATCCAATCAATACATAATTTTGAGTCTCCAAAGATCTGAATTTCTCACACTTCCTTTTTGACTATCTGTCTTAATAAAGAAAATAAAGCGAAAATCTCATCCAAATTGTTGGATCCTAAACCCATATTGACTTTCCCCGAAAATAATGTGTTTCTGAAAGATAAAAAATGATACCCAAACCACAAGACATAGTTGATCCCTAACATGCCCCATCAAAATATCCGCAAGGCTTGTTCTTGTTTATTTCCACACTCTCAAGCATCCTAAAGGATTTTTTGGATGAGTAACCTTATAGTATTGGAGCATTGGAAGAACCCGCTGAGAAAATTTAATGGAAGGATACGCCTTATTCTCGAACATGCCAACATTTTGAGCCAACCATAAGGAGCACCTTCCATGAATAAAGCCTAAGATCTGAGAAATAATATTTAAAACAATCCCAAATGTTGTCCTCTGACCATATATTTGAAATCCCCATATGTGACCCGACCTCAATCCATACTTGGCGGGAGTAAGAGCATTTCTTAAAAATATGATTATTAGTTTCCTCATAATTCTTGCATAAATAACAATAGGACATCATGGGCTTACACTTATATCTTTTATGTTTTTATGTTATACTTTCAGACATATGCCATAAAACAAACAAAAATATTTTTGCCCTGTAGTGGACTTGGTTTCGTTGGTGGCAAGCCACAAACAAGATTGATTGTTATTTTTTTTTTTTTGCCTTATTAATATAATAAGTAGCTAAATTACAAACAAAATAAAACATGAGTTGTTAATTAAAAAGAATGATTTTAATAATTCAAAATTACAATTTTAATAAAGATTTTATAGTTGATTTCAAGGAGATTAAAAACATACTCCACTTAACCTCCTTCTTCACTTAAATAATATAAGTTTTTTTTGTTATTGTGAAGTCAATTTTTCCTTTGAATAAGTTGTGATCTTATGTTATTATGAAGTCAATTTTACTTAATATCGCCAATTCTTTTTGTTTATTATTTTTTCTAATCCTTTTCACCTATTCAAGATTAACAAAGCATCCCCATTCAAGAATAACAAAGCATCAAGATCACTATGAGAGTTGTACTCTTTTTAAAGATAGAGAAACCTTCTCACCACCAAACATTTATAATCAACTTGATACATTTTGGTCTTAAACTTATGACCTTTCATAATTTGAAAGGACCAAAAAATGGTCTGAACCATTTCGTCTTGAACCTAAATCCAATATATTAAATTAAAATTATAATAAAAATTTCGTAAACACTATTCTAACAAATATTAAGTGTAACATAATCCTATGTAAATTTTGCATAGAAAACATTCATAGTGTATGAATTCAAATAAACATTAAGTCAAGTATAATTACACACACACACACACACACACACACACACACACACACACACACACACACGTGGAATCAGTAACTACATCGGGCTCATACTTACGTGACACAGGGTCGATTCCAATTGCCACCACTATAACCTCTAGATGTAACTGCACATGCCCGAAGCACATCATACAGACGAGTTGAGTTTTGATCCAATGACTTCACATACAAATTAATATAGGTTATAATTACAATCCAAAGAAATTATTATAAAGATTTGAGTACGCCAATGAAATGAAGGAAAACATAACGATGATACATATGAAAGTGGTAGGAAAATGTGCGAGTGAGTGTTATCTTAAAATTATATATTTATATTTTGGATTATAATTTCCATGTGTCTCTAGACCAAAGATATCAAATACGAACTGGCCATAAACCTCAAATGGTTTTACAACAAAGTCAAAGTCATTTGGTGAAATGGTTTTACAACAAAGTCAAAAGTTTAAGTAAAATCCTCTTCTAGATCAATTGGTTGCATAAAATCCTATAATAGGGAGTTGCTTTATACCAAGTTTCAAATAAAATCTTCATCTTATATTTTTTTCCACAGAACATTTCTCTTTATATTCATATTGAAATATAAATTGTTCATTACAAAAATACCATCATCCAAGAAACCCCAATACATCTGAGAAGAAAATCACTAGACCTAAGGATACATCTAACCAGCTAGTAAATGCCACAAACCCCAACCTAGCTTGGATCTGCGATCCAAGACTACCAGAAAACCTAAGAGCCTCCCCAAGACTCCTACTTATCTTCCTTACAGATTCCTAGCAAAAGGAAATCATACTACACAGGCTAGAAAAGATCTAATAACATATGAGGATCTTCATGATCCCCAACACATTGATAATATCCAATTTTCCCAGGGGCCTTTAGTAGCGCCTACTTTGACAGGTATCCGCAGCCGAATTTTCTTCTCGGTACACATGATGAAAAGTAATATCTTGGAAAAGTTTTATAAGATCAAAAATTTTGTCCTTTCAACACTCCAAAGTAATCACCTGAAGATGACCCTTTCCTCGCATCTAGTCAATGACAATATTTGAGTCTCCCTGAAAAAAAAGCTTTGAAATATCAAGCCGAATAGCTAAAGTGAGAAGTGTCCAAGCTCCCAGTAGCTCCGCTTTGGTGTTTGTCCCTGAACCACAATTAATATACCATTTAAAAATTCTATGCTCGTTGATCTGGATTACCCCTCCCACTCCACTATTACGACCTAATGCCAGGGCCGCCCCATCAAACCAGTCAGTCATGCCCCTTACCACATGCCTCTTTGGAAATCTCCTCATCTTCTTTGTTCTTATAGAGGGTTTATATTCTCCCATGACAGATAAGGACAAGAAAGCCACCTTATGAACAGATGGAAACCCTTCCTCAAAGATGGTGTGGTTCCTTTCCAACCAAATGTTCCAGCATATGAATTCTAGAAGAGTGGGGTAGCTTATATTTTGTAATCTCCAATTTTAAATCGCTCAGGTATGGTATTGCCAGACCACAATTCCATAAATTTTAATGAAAATTTTGCTCTTTCCCAAACAACGCATGCAAAAGGACATCCAACAAACAAGTGGAACACAGATTCTGAATCCTTCTTGCACAAAGAATAGTAGCTCGGGCCCTCAAAACCCCTTTGTTGTATATTATCCCACGATAGAACTTTTTTTTCCGCCACCAACCAAGTAAAAGGTTTTAATTTTAAAGGACAGTCCCAGGACCAAAGTGATTTTCTCCACCCTCCAATCATAAAGATATGTTTCTTTTTTTCAATTGCCTCATATGCATTTTTAACAGATATCCTACCAGAGGAGTCTCCTCCTGTCCATTTCAATTCATCCAGCCTCAACAGTAGTTGGATTCCACTGTTTATGATTGCACTACAAAAATCCTGCCATTCTGCTGCTAGTGTCCCTTCTAACTCCAATTCAGCACTGGTGATCCAATTTGGCCCGATCATACCCAGGCGAGGCGCTTTGTTGGCATGATATAAAAAATAGAATCCTCGCTGATTTAAAGCCAAGATCAAGTCTCCTGTAGCGCACCCATTTCGAAACTCTGGGATTACTCGCGCTCTGATACCAATTTGTAGTGTCACCTTTTTGTTACCAAGGCTTTCATCGCTCTCAGTTACCAATCTGTACACGCACTTTTACATAATTCGTACAGGCATTATATAACCACATGCATTCAAGTAAAGAAATACGTTTAAATCTTAGAGTAAAACATATCATTACTACTATAATTAAACAATCCATAGCATCCCATGTTAATTCGTATACACAGTGGAAATCATGATAACATATATAGAAGAGACATGATAAAATGTGATAAAACATAGTTAGATACTTGTTTGTGACAGTGGTCAAATCCACCAACCAAATGCAGGCCTTCCACGAACCTCCCAGCCTTAGACCACACTGGTCATCATCTTAGCAGTGGGTCACCCCCGAGCTGGGACTAAGCTCCACCCCAAGGCAAGGAATCTAGGCTCCGGCTGAGGTTACAAGGAAAACAGTCACACACAACCACAAGGACGGAATGCTCTCCCAGGAATCTCCCACGCTCACTGCCCACAGACCCTCATTCCCCACATGCCTGTTCCACCCTAGGAGAATGCAACTTCTCTGTCACCTGGACAGTCCTTCGGCTACCAATCTCCCTTACCTTGGGTTACAAGAACAGACCGGACCGGAAGTCTCCGGGCTCTATGGAAGCTATAGGGTTCCTTCCAGGAGTTCTCTCCTTCCTCTGCGCACTCTCTCACCTGGAGGAGTTTCTCACAGGCCAACAAGCCTCACGCAGTCCAGTACTGCACAACCATAACAACCCACGGGGAAAACAGACACAGGCTTCCCCAAACCAGTTCAACAGTCACAGGATGATCTCACGGTCATGATTTCGGAACAGGGACTCCACGCACAGGCTAGCTTAGCTTTCCCAAATAACAAAGATTCTTCCACTCGAATTCAACATAGGCTTCCCGTTCAGGGAATGCACACACGGGTTTTCCTAGAACTAGACACAGACTCCACGACTCTGAATAGGGGTGTACACGGATTCTTCAGAACAAACACAGACTTTCTTTCCCCGTATCAGAATTACACCAGGAACTCTTACAGATTGGCTTGCATGGATCACACTCAGGACAGTTCAAGTTCGAATGGATGAGAGAGCCCCCCTCACGACTTACCTCATCTGTTTTATTTGCACGCGTCAGGGTGGACACTTGTCACCCTTGGAATTGCATGCGTTCCATCTGCATGCCTCCCTTTTACACACTTTTCCCTTTGCCAGGAACTTAGGATAACATAATATGCACATGGATTTTTTTTGGAAATAATATTAAAATATTATTCCCAGGCTTAAGCCCCCTAGGCTTAGCCCCCTAGGCTCAACACTTAGCCCCTTTCCCACCTTCCAGCCCCTAATTCCTTGCCCACTCTATGGACACTCAGTCCCCCTTCACTCATTCATCGTGGTCGGTCTGCACCTAG
>JASDQU010025756.1:15936-29772 GCA_032191745.1 Picea mariana | reverse complement strand
CTATTACTCCATCAACATTTTGGACTTCGCAATATCGCGAATCCTAATGCAAAGAGTTCAGGATTTCACTCCACGAAACTCCGAAATGGTATGCCATCTGTCCGCTCACCGACTCCTCCGTGGCCCACGCTGTCCTTTGGCTGTCGGGTTATTGCGTTTCGGAATATCACGATTCCCGTTACAAGACTTACGGGACTTCAACCTACGAAACCCCGATGTGAGTATCCACGCGTAAATCCAATATCCCTTGCGGCTCGGATCTATGGTCCTGCCCCTCCTGAGCTTTGAATCTCTCAAAAATACTCATCGTATCTCCCTTGCTTCTCTGTGAGATCTAACGACTCACGGAAATTCGCGAATTCTCCTCAGAGAATTCTGACCGTCCGTTCCTCCTTGACAATTTCTGCAAATGAACTAAGTGTTCCTCCTCCAACTTGTTCACCTGCACGCAACTTGTAATGCCTGCTAAACACCCCACAATAAAAGCTTCTTGTGATTTTATTTGGTGATTACTCGAAGGTCCTATACCTCCTGAGCTCCTTACAACTCCAAGTCCTAGAAAAGACTCCTGCGCACACTCCTTGCGGCAACCTTCAAACCCTTTCAAATGTTGAATACTTTGACTCTGCACACACCTACAGCAACAGTCCTTCGACACTTTGCTCAGGTTCACAACCCTGAGATTCTCCTCGGCCTACACACTCCTTGCACGGCTCCCGTGCCCAACTACACTTTTGTGTGAATGAGAACAAAAGCTATCCCTATCTGAACCCCTTTCAACGCACTCCTTGCGGACACTTCAACTGCACTCCTTGCAGGAATCTTTGCTCAGATAGAGAAACAATTGAAACTCATTCCTACTTCCTTTCAGACTTCAAACCCAAACATGAAATCATATACACAACATATAAATCAAATGTATAACAGGAAGCAAACATTCATGAGCATATCATTCAACATCAATACACAGAGAACAAACACAAAACCATGAATTTGAATCAACCTCTCTCTATTAATCCAAATATCTGTACACGGGTGTTCTTACACAGCTCTCTGCTTCTCTTCTATGCTCTTCTTCTCTGATGATACACTAATGTTACAATACACAATGAGGGTGTCTATATATCGTTTCCCTCTTGCGCTCTAGAAACTGTCTAATCTAGAATCAAATTCTATCTACTTGCATTAACTACTATAAATGTCTTCTATCTACTAAGGACGAGAGCAATTCCGCTCAAGGTCCGTTTACATTATACAAAGGCACTCCTTCTTAATTATCTTATTTAAGATGGTACATCAACTTCAAGGAAATTTCAAAATGTGTGTTGGGCTTGTCCAACTGTCCAGTTTCTTCACGCTGGCTCGCTTGAGATGTTGGTGATGCTCCTGCATCACTATGCGCATGCCAACACCACCTTTGTTCAATAGAACAAATTTTGCATTTTGGAAAGTCAGAATGAAGACCTACTTAATGTCTCTTAGTATGGAACTTTGAAAAAGTGTGGTAGATGGTTATAAAATCCCAACTACTCTTTCAACCGATGAATTTGGTAAGAAATATTACTATAGTAATGCAAAAGTTATGAATTTTATCCAAGGAGGACTTTCAAAAAAATAATTTGTTAAAGTGATGTAGTTGGAACCAACAAAGGAAATATGGGACAAACTTATAAACAGTTATGAAGGAGATGAGAAAGTAAATTTCACCAAACTTCAAGCTCACATAATGCATTTTGAAAGCCTAAGAATGAGTGAATATGAAAATATTGCAGGTTTCTTTCTCAGAGTGTATGACACTGTAAACACCATGAAAGGGATAGGAGAGGAAATTAAAGAAGCTATGGTATTTCAGAAGGTACCGAGATCTCTTCCCTCAAGACTTGGTGCAAAGGTACCAACTATATAATAAATGGATGAACTAGAAAAACTGACTATGGATAGGCTCCATGGAATTTTGACTTCTTATGAGATGATAACTAGGAAAGCATAGCCAGATCTAAAGGACACATTCTTCAAAGCATCAATCAAATCATCAACATCTCAATATCATGATTCATCAAAATACTTCTGAGATGAAGAAGAAGCCAACTTTGTGAGGAAGTTGAAGAGGGGCTCTGGAAAATATAAAGGTATGTTACCATTTAGATGCTTTCATTGTGGCAAAGTTGGTCATTTTGCCTCTAAATGTCCTTTTAAAGGAAATAACACCAATGAAAAGGAAAGAAAAGGCAAGGATAAACCTAGAAATTTAAAAAATTCTTTTAAATGGAATAATTTTTATTCAAAGGAGAATAACAGTAGCTCCGACAAAGAAGAAGAAGAGCTAGATCTAATTCAAGATGAAAAAATTATCATGGCTTTGGAATAACACAAATATTATCAAAGCGACATTGAATAGTGTGAAGTTGTAGTAGACATGGAAGGATAACTCATTAGTGCCCTGGAGGAAATCTCTCGACTCAAGAAAAAGAACAAACTAAGAAAAGAACAGTTGCAGGTCTACAAAGACAAAGACAATAAAGCCAGTGAAGAAATAATCATCTTAAAAATTTAGCTAGAAGAAGCCAAAATAAAGGAAGAAGTATTGATAAATCATATAAAAGAAAAGAAGAATATATGTCACAAACTAGAGGCATAAATAGTTTCCTTAAGAAAATATCTAGAGAAATCCAAGGCTCAAATAAAATTCATAAAAGGATATGAAACTCTAGATAACATTCTAAGCAATTAGATATCACCAGATGAAAATATAGGGATGGGATATAAGGAAAGTTTAAACATTGTCAAAGGTCATTCAAGCACCAGCATAACAACCAGTGAGAAGCCTACAAGATATGCAAATTCCCTCAAGGGAAACACAAGTTAGCCTAACCAAGAAAAAGATGTAAATAAGAAGCAATCGAAACTGAATCAACCCAACTATGAAGCAAGGCAGCAACAAGTGTATGAATCCTATCAAGTTGGCAGACAAAAACTTATTCCTATAAGTAATTTTTTTATTCCAAGGCATCCAAATTTTTTCTATGGATATTGTTTTTCTTGTAGCAACTTTGGACATAAGGTTGTAAGTTGCATATTTTGTGTATATAACAGAAGTATAGGAAAGAAATTCAACACAACTCAAAAGGCTATGGTTCAAAATTAATTAAATAATGCCTTCTCCTTTACTAAATAACCCTGAATGCCACATATGCAATAATTTTGGACACAAGGCAAGTGAATGAAGAAGAAAGTTGCCACCTATCTCTAGGCAAGATAAACAAGAAGATTGTACCAAGATTTGGAGGAAGAAAAATAAAAGTGAAGAAAATTGTGGACTAGCTCTATATGCCAAAAATCAAGAAAATCGGTGGTACATTGACAATGGCTGCTCCAAGCACATGACAAGAGACAAACGTAAGTTTGAAGTATTAACTGAAGAAAAAGGTGGTAATGTCACTTTTGGAAACAATGCTCCAACTAGAATCAAAGGAAAATGAATTGTTGTATTAGATGAAGATAAAAAGGGAAAGACCAAAGCACAAAATATGTTGTATGTTGATGGTATAAAACATAATGTTAGGTAGCTAGAGAGGTAGTGAGGGGGACGGAGGGCCCATAGTGATAATAGTAGATTCCATTCAATGTAAGGTGGAATAGGTCCACTAAATTATTAAATAAGGCCCACTATGGTAGTTAGATATAATAAATGTGAGAAAACTCTTTAGAAGGTTCTGAGGAGATAGAGAGTGATATATAAAGAAGTGTAAGAAATGTATTGAAGCATGGTGAAGTATATTGTTAATGTACAAGAAAGTATTGCTTGAGGAGTGTTATCCTTCCTTACAGATTAATATATGTTGTTACCCTACCTTAAGGGTTTTGTCTACATTTTTGTGTTCATTATTGGTGAATTGTTTGGTTTATTCTTGGTTATTTCTGAAGTATATTTGCATATCTATTCAGGTAATTAACACATAAATTATTATGTGTAATTCAAATGTGTGACTAAGGACACAATGTTATTTTTCATTAAAGAGGTTGTAAGGTAATGGAGGCAAATACAGGGAAAATATTTGTTAAGGCAATCAAAACTTCATGGAGTGTGTATGTTCTAGAAGATGGCAAAGAAAAATGTTGCATTGGTAATACTAATGAGAGTTAGCTTTGGCACAAAAGACTAGGTCATCTTAGTTTTAAACAACTTGTTAAGCTAGGAAGAAAATATGTTGCGAGAGATATGCCTAAGGTAGTCAAACCTGATAATATTGTCTACAAGTCATGTCAGTTTGGAAAATAGTCAAGAGTTCAATTCAAGGCAAGAGAAAACTCCACCACTCGACCTCTTGAGTTGATTCATATAGATCTTTGTGGCCCTATGAGTACAAAATATCCTCAAGGTGAAATATATTGCATTCTATTAATTGATGACTATACCAAAATGGCTTGGGTTGGATTGTTGAGCCACAAATTCGAGAATTTTGAAAAATTCAAAATCTTCAAAGCGCATGTAGAAAATGAAATGGACTTAAAAATAAAATTCTTAAGACCAGACAGAGGAGGAGAATTCACATTTGATGAATTCAACAATTTTTGTGAAAAACATGGGATCAAAAGACAAATTTATATTTCCAGAACCCCTCAGTAGAATGGAGTAGTGGAAAGGATGAACGAAATAGTTCAAGAAATGGCCAAGGCCATGCTTGATGGATCAAACGTACCCAGAACCTTTTGGGGAGAAGTTTTTCAAACTGATGTCAACATTCTCAATAAGGCTCACATAACAGTGAATAGTGATAAAACACCTTATGCGCTATGGCATGGCAGATCATGTAAACAGTCAACATAAGAAAATTAAATTCACAATTGAAATTGAAAAGGATAATAACATTCTATTTTTTGGATGTTCACATCACCAAGAAAGGAGATGGCTCCTTTGTGTACGAGGTCTATAGGAAACCTACACATACTGACAGATACTGTCAAAACATTTCTAATATTGGATTTGTGATGGAATGTCTGCAGTGTCTTGGAACTCAAAATTCGGTTCATCATTCCATATTAGCACAACTCTGCTATAACAAGAAGAATTCCCACGTTCGAGTTAGATTGTATATGGGTGTTCGCAAAAGTATTCATCATTGCTCGCCATGGAATTTTCCATAGTGTCTTCACAGGGAAAATTGGTGCGTGATTCTTGAAGGTGGATTGGCTCATAGAGATGGTAAAGATTGTGGCACGAGAAGCAGGGTTATGTATGAGCTTTGTTTGTTTAATATAGAATATCCAGATCAGTACTTTGCAGCATGAAGTGCAGTTCGCATCAAAATCAAATGCACTACAACTTTGCATGGCGTCTATAGGAAATAAAGAGAAAAACAAAACAACAACAAAAAAATCTCCAAAGGTAGTACTCACATCACCACTAGAATTAATATGCAGGCCATCAATAGATTAATTCAGTGCTCATGATTCTCAGACTCAATCGAGCAACTATTTTGTGTTAATCATGCAGGAAATAGTCTTCTAGTAACCACTGCAGATGACGAGATCCTTCGCTTATTTGATATTACATCTGGGTGACTAGTGCACATATTTCATGGGCATATGAACTTTGTAATTGATTTATGTTTTAGTGAATATAGGAAGTGGCTATTGTCATCTAGTATGAATGGGACTGTAAGAGTTTGTAAATTATAGATGGACTGTAAATTATGAATGGGACTGTAAGAGTTTGTAAACAAGGTTTTGTAATGTATCGAGGGGTGGGGGGTTTTCTGAAGCCCGAGAGGCTGAAACAGAGAAGAGTATGTAATTCATGTTTTCAGTTGATTTATGAAAGATATGGTGAAGACTTCCTTCAGTAGAAATTGTTGGTGAGTGTTATTTTCCTTGTGTTTCATTATATTTTTCTTCTACTCTTAATGAAAAAGCATGTGTGAACTCTATAGTGACATGGTTTATGGATCACTTCGTTAGGTAGAGAATCTACTAAGACTGACATCTCTAAATACATGTTATATCCAATTGCATTTAGGTTATGTGTGTGGATCTCTTGGTGAGGCAGAGAGTCTGTTTGAGCTGGAATTCACATCCATATATGTTAAGGAGTTATGTTATGTTTATTAAAGAGTTTGGTAAACATATTCCTCATAATATGCATTCATTGAGCCATACTACCATGTTTATCTTATAATATTCTCCCAACCACCTTTTGAATCCCATTTTCATCAACAAATATGTTGTTACTCTTCATTTCACCGAGTTTCATTTCCAACTGAGACTTGATCTTGAAATTTCTATGTCATAGCTTCGAAATCCAACCCAACCTACAACCAATTTCAATACCTAAAATTCAAATTTACCTATAAAATCCATTGCAATAACTTGATGATTCCTTAGCTTTCCTTTTATTAACAAAATGCAACTTTAGGGACTAACACCTTACATAAAAGGTCTGGAGAAACTAGCAAAGATCCTAAGAAAAGTAGACATTCATGTGGATTTCTACCCCATCAACGCCATAAGGAATCTAGTAGACTCTGCAAAGGGTTAGGTTGAACCCAATCTACATAAAGTCATTTACACTATTCCTTTCTCATGTGCAAAGTCTACATCGAAGAGAAAGGAAGATCGATGATAGTCATATTTAAGTAGCATGGTGCCAACTTAAAGTTGAATAGAGTCCAAAAATCATCCCTCGTCGAACAGTCTTGGAGATCGAACCACCAAGTGTATTTAGAGAAGGCTAAAGTTGTATCCAAAGTGGAAAACTATGGGAGATGTAAGGTAATGGAGGCTTTATAAATTGAGTTAAACCCTAATAATATGAATAGGGATGATGGCTGGAAATTGAGCAAAAGTTGGAGACCGGTACTTGTTTACCTAAGAAGCAACTAATCGTCAAATGTATGTTACTTGGACTTGGGTTATTTTTATTAAAACATATACCTATCCAACCATTCACCATGCAGGGTTTTAAGGAAAAAACATCTATTTAATTGGTTTCATTTATACTGATTCGATGGGCCTCTTATTTTCTCTCTTGATCGCTCCTAAAGATGATCCCCAGTGGGATCGAAACGTGTCGAGTTATTTGTATCTTTACGTAGATTATTTATTATATTTTCATCATCAATAAAGAAATTCAAAATTCTTGGAATAAAATGCTACATTAAAATAAATGAAGAAAATTTAGGTAAGTTTGATTCTAGAGATGATGAAGGAATTCTGCTAGGATACTCCTCTAGAAGTAAAGGATACAAGTGCTATAACAAAAGGCTCCATAATATAATCGATAGAATAGATGTAAAGGTATATGAGGGACTACTTCATTCAGTAATATGTCAACACCATAATGAGAAATATGATGAACCAATCAATAATGTGTTACACGATGATGGAATGGGAGAGAAACAAGAACAAGAGGATTAAGAAGAAGAAGAGAGAATAGAAACATCATAGCCAAAGACCCCATCAAGCTATGTTCAAAAACATCATCCAGAAAGTCAGATTCTTGGAAATAAGAAAATAGGTGTGAAAACCAGAAGAAAACTTATAGATACATCTACCTCTACAAATGTTTCACTATTTTCCATGATTGAACCCCAAAACTTTCTGCAAGCAAGCCATAATGATACCATAATCCATAATCAATAGTGCCTTGCAAATTACCTAACAAATCCCTGTATTCCCAGATGCATTTGAGGGACGATTGTTCCCACGTGATCAGCGAGATTAGGCCTAAAGGCTCTGCACAGCCAAAGGAAAATTCAGGGAAATCAAGAGGTGACAACAACAATCAAGGAAGGGTTGCATCGCAGACTGGGAAATATGGCTTTTGAGTTTATTTTATCTATTGTTTTATGACAGTTGGCTTTAGGGATCTTTGGACAACATGTTTTATTTTGGATATATGAGTATTATTTTTGAATTAATTTCAAATTTCATGAGCTAAAATTTTCCAAAAGTGAATATGTTGATGGGAGTCACAAGGAGGTGTGTTTTTCTTAACTAATGGTTATGTTATGATTATCATGATTTTTATGAACTAAAGGGAGTCACAAGGGGTCCCACCTACTAGTTATTATTTGTTTATGACCCTTATTTTAATTATTAATCTTCCTCCTAACTAAAGTTAATTGAGTCTTTTAATTAACTTAACTAATGAGTTGGTTCAACTACTTCAACCAATTCTAATTTGTTAAAAGAAAAGGGAAAGGAAGGAACAAGACGAGGATAGAAGAAAAAGCATGATAAGGTTTTCTCTTTGAGTTTATGTTGAGATAGTTCAGTTTTCATTCATTGATATATTCATCATAGCCTAATTCTCTTTTATGATAGCATGGTCTTATTGTAGACAACAATATTCAGGGCTGAATCAAATCATTCAGACACTTGTTTTTCAAAGGTGTTGATCTGTCTTTGATAGTCTGTGTAGACTTGTCTATTTGAGAATTAGTTTTCATGACTGATAAAGGATATTGTGGAGAGTAGAGTGGGCAACAATCTATGGCAAGTTGATCCATCTTTTAGAGTTCAGTTTTGGTTTTCTATTAGAGGTCCTTTTGTATGTTCCATCGGGGATGTCTAAGTTTGATTTTTGTCCAAGATTTTTGTATGAAATTTTGTAAAGAAAATGACTCTTTGGTGAATTGAAATGAAATGAAGGATTGTTTTATGTCTCATCTGTCTTGATTATCATCTTGGTGTCTTTACTTTTGTTCTTACATTTATTTCAACAATTGTTATATTTGGAAAATTACATAAAAAGTGAATTTCTAGCAATCGTTTTGTTGATAAAAGACTAGCCTAAGCACTCGTAATTAATACTTGTGAGTTAGGATGTTATTTTTGTTGGCTATAAACATAGGGTGGTATTCCTGTCTAGTTTGATTTATCCAAGTAAAGTCTGAAAGTGCTCAAGTAAGATCATTTCATATCTTTTCCTCAACATTTATTTAGCAACCATACTGGGGAGATCTTCGATATCTCTCTCGTTAATTTTTTATACTTGATTTTCATCGATACATTTTTCTTTTCTGAAATTGATTCTTTAACTATTTTTCTATTAATGACTGTTTTTGTTGCAACACAACCCAATATCGAGCCCAGTCTTCAAGACCAGACCAGCATTGGTTTGAACCTATTTAACATAATTCTAGACACCGCTAATACCCATGGCGAACTTAACCAATCTTGGGCAACAATTGAATGAGATATTAGTGCTCAAGAAAAATTGGAGGCTAGACATAGATAACCTAGAAATCAATAGTAAACCTTTGTTTCTTCGATCTTTGGCCTTTCTTTCATGTCCTTAGACTCTTGTGCTTCTAGAAGAAGAGGAGGCTTTCTTTCCCTCATCTATCATCCACAAGATGGTATCTAGTGGTGGATCTGGTGGCACTGGAAGTGCTCCATGTTCCCAATCTTCATTGTCATCAATGATTGGTAGCTTGTACAACCACCATATCCCTGTCCAATCTACTACAAACTCCACCAAATTCATTAAAAAGTATGGGCTTTTTTTAGTTCAAAGAAGATGCCACAACCACACCATGGCATGTGTCCTCTCCTCTTAACCTAGCACATACTACTCACCCACTTCTGAAGTTTAAAGAGAATTTGCCTAAGTTTTCAGGAAATAACATTGTTAGTACAAATGTACACCTAGTGGCATTTTCAAATGCTTGTCATAACATAGGAGCTAACGAAAATGACACTTCCATGTGCTTGTTCACCAATTCCTTCGAAGGAAAGGCTGCAACTGATTTCTTTGACCTTCCTCCTAAGATCATGTCTACTTGGGAGGAGTTAATCTATTGGTTCTGATCCACTTATGGGAAATCTAAAAGCCCTGCCGAGAAGTTAAGGGAATACAATAACGTAACTTATAAATATGGTGAGACCATCAAGTCTTTCAACTTGCATTTCACCAAGTTCTAAAATCAAATCCATGAACTTATCCACCCTCAGAACCAAGATGCTTCCATGCATTACTACAATGCATTGCCTTATCCCTACCATCATAGGCTTGAGGAAAAGGCCATTGATAGTTTCAGTTCCACTCTGCATACTTTCTCAAAGTATGAAGAAAAACTTGAAAGAACTAGTCTTCCCCATGGGGAATCAATTAGACAAACAGACATGTCTGCTCTCTTGTATCTAGTACAAGATATGAACAATCGTATGATAGTGTTGTATTATTTTCGTCACTTGAATGAGAAAAAGAGGGACACCTACAAGTCCAGTTGGGTCAGCTGAACATGATAGAATGTTAGTGCAAGAGTTAGACACATCAAGCACAAGAAATAAATAAACAACTAAACTAATAACAACTAAAGAAATGAAACTACAATTCATAAGGAAATTAGAATCAAAATAAATCACACAATTGACCAATAATCATGCCACCAATGGATAGATTGTATTAGTGGGCAAACACCAAAGAGAAAGGGAGACTTATGGATCCCCTCTTCCTCCAAGGGAGGGCTCTTGAATCCCCTATGCAAGAGCTCTTCTTGCAAATAGAAAAATAAAAAGGAAATGGTGAAGAAATCCAAAGCTAAATCCCTCAAGAGGTGAGGAGCATGGCTCAATTTAATGATGCTAGTATGCTCCAAGAAGACAAGAGGTTCCTTGTAGGAGAATAGCGGAAGCATAACAATACAAATAGATTCTTGAAAATGTAGTGCACCCATGGCCTCTTTTTATAGCAAATCCTTGAGTCATTATCCAACCGGTCTTTAGTGTGAACAAGGGGGCCTTTAGGGAACCCTCAGGTCTTTGACGAACCCCCCACTCAGATTTAGTTTGGATTTGAGGGTCAAATCGACTTGGGAGCTGAAAGAGAAGTGGGTGGGAGGCCAACCAAAATCATAAATGCGTCATTCTTAGGTGTGTACAACTTTTTGCGTACATGGTTGGGCATCGGGTGCATATGCGTTTTTCCAGCATTTTCGACTGGTGCACGTGCACGCACTTCCTTTGTATCCTGAGTGCATGTTAATTTTATGAATAGTCATATAGTTTGTGCCCTTTGGAAATGAATTTTTTGGGCCATGAATGAACTAATAGGTGTTTGGAGATGTTGGATTCCTGTATCCATTTGTGGATGAAATTTCAGTGATAATAGATGCCCCCTGATGTGTGAGGTTAGGAGCATACATATAGCAAAATTATTCAATGTTTCTTATACTGAGAGTACCATTGTAAGGAAGAGTGTTGAGAGGAATTGCAAGAGCGACCCATTGGAGGGAGAGGGGAACTTGTGGGACCCAAACCTTTCTTGAGGTGTGGAAAAAATAAAAATTGTATACAAACGAGGTGGGCATGCCCCATGCTCGTGTTATGTAACTCAAATGTGTAAGACAATAACTAAAGTTGTATGTTGATGTAGATAACTACAGCGCACTTCGGGGTGGTTTGATAATGGAAGATGACTATTTGGATGGTGAACATACTCTGAAAAGAGGCGATGACACTTGTAGTAAGTGTCGATGACTCACAGGCATTGATGGCCTAGAAAGTATCAGAGGTCTTCGGCTAGTATAAAACAACTGTAGTAGTCACAAAGTAAGACCCACAACAACATGAGATTGTGTTGAAGTTGAATGTTATGGGGGTCAATGACACCATAGAGCAATGATGGTTCTCTCTATGTCGTTTGAGACTCTGCATTATAAAGGTAATGAGAGTCAAGATATTGTTTCCCTGCTAGAAACTGTGATAATGTCGACAGAAAGGGAGACACGACTCCAAGAAGAAAAGGGCTTCATGAAATCCACTGGATGAGATCAAGAACTGATGAGGAACATGGACAAATTTAAGAGGTGGTGAGACTCAAGACTTTCCTTGGTTGGGGATATATGTGAAGTATGAGTGGCAACAATCGTGAAACTCAATCTAGCGTCAGGGGGACGACTAGACTTGGGTTAAATTGGGCCAAAGGCATGACAAAGTGGACAAACTCAAAGATCGTAGGTACATGGAATGGGGATACTCAGGGTTTATGGATGATGTCAACAAGAGTATAAGGTAATGAATGCCCCAACCAAGGGTGACAAGGGTTGTTTTGCCGAAAAAATAAGGTCGCTAAGGGAGATAACAGAAAGCTATGTAAATGCTGGAAAGAAAGGTTTTGTACAATTACCACATGAATAAAGAATAAGTTGGGATGAGTGTGCAGATACAAAAACGAGTGCCCCAATGTAAGATGGCCTGGCCCGTGAGGGTGCAAGGTGTGGGGATAACTTGTGGAGGGTGGGCCCATAGGTGGGTTTATGTATGAGGGAAATGAATGGAAGGCAATCTACAGATGGGATAACTGACTGTGGATGAAATGGGGGGTTAATGATATTGTGGAGGCACAGTTAAATGAGAACCATGAGGAGATATCCTGGGAGTCCATTGAGAAAGATAACATAATGGGAAGAAGGAGTACAAGGATGATTCTCGAACATGCGTACGACTATCGAGACTCCTATCCCTAGGGGGTGAAAGTAGCATGAGTGTCAATGTGCCAAAGGGAACTATGAATGGGACAACTCATGTGGGGGAGAATGCTACTGGGTGACAGTACTTGAAATGTAGCCAAGGTGATAGTACTGTAGAGCCAGATGTGAGGATCCTACAGGAAAATTTCAGAGGGTGTGACTGGGATATGCAATTGATATTCAGAGGGAATGCTTACATGTCAGTTTCAAGAAATTATTTGAAGGGGCTGCGTTGATTTGTGGTGACCAAGTACCTACGCACATAAAAAACCAAATACCTGACATGAACAATACCTGAAGATAAAGAACATATAATAGTTATTTTATAATTTTGAACATGAGCATGTGTGCCTGGGAGTGATGTGAGAAAAAGGGTCCCTCGGGGTCGAGTGTGGATGGTGGCTCAGGGAATGTGACTGTGCAGGCAGTGGGATCCTGATCCCATGGCTGAAGACGAATCAGAAAATGGACGCTCGAAGCTCCTGTATTTGAGCATGGAAGTTTTTCAAAAGGGACTATATATAGTTGTAGGGCCCACATTGCCACCTCATTTGTACTTGCTTCCATAGTGACTTGATGAGAGGTTTTTAGGGGAGATTTGGATATTCTGGGAGTTAGAGCCAGCCGATCTGGGATTCCTGAGAGCCAGGTTGGTGGTCTCATCTTCCTTCATAGTAGTTAGGATTTATTTTCTGGGCAGGGTCGTACGGATGGCTGTACTGGGAGATCTTGTGAGGTTGGGCCCCCTAGTGCATGGGCGATTGGAGGATTATTGCGCTTGGGTGTGTGGCTGTAATAAATAAAAATGTGCATGGGGGTGCTTGAATGTGGATAACAGGTGTGCATTGGGTGTGTGCCTGTTCAAATTTTAGTTACGCACTCATGCCCAATTATTTCGCTGATAGCTGCATACTTGTGCACATGTGTTTCTCTAATAGCTGCGCAGGTGTGCACATCAGTGGAGAGAAGAGGTGCACATGAATAGATGTCTATGTGTGTGATAGGTGCACATGGATGCACATATGTTTCTTCGACAATTGTGAATTAATGCACAAATGTGCGAAGAATAGGCCTGCATATGTGCGCGCCTGTGGGGGTGACAATCACACACATGAGGCAAAGACGAGGGGGGGTAAAAACTTTTATTTTTTGAGATTTTTCATTTTTATGGATTGTGATGTCTGATTAAGTATTGTTTATGTGGATGCAGGTGATCAGTTCAGGATTCCATTCCACTGGAGGGAGAGGGACTGGGTGCGCCTCAGGGGGATGGTGAGGGATGGTGAGTCGGGTGTGCGGGGACCTTTGGCATACTGTGGGTTGCTAAAGTTCTTTGACTGCTCACTACTGCGGACACAAGAGT
>JASDQU010025756.1:0-14154 GCA_032191745.1 Picea mariana | reverse complement strand
GGTACACGTTGTTGAGATGTAGGATGACAAGCTCAGAATCTAATAAGACGCTAAGGTGGTTAATATGGTGATGGCTGGCCTTGGCAAGGAGGCCAAGGAAGGCTGTGTATTCGGCTTGATTATTGGTTGCGGAGCCTGTTATCACACTAAATTGCCTTGGGTTTGTAGTTTGTTTTTATCCCTTTTTAAGACTTAGATTTTAGTTTTTTAAGTTTCATCCCTTTAAAATTTATGATTGTTAGGACCCCTTAGATAAATAAAGTATTGAGTCATAACTTATGTTTGATCCTCAATCGATTTTTGGACTTAGAATCATTTTTATTTCATGACTTAATTTTTGGTCCCCTTCATGATTTGTCACTAGGATCGATCCCTCCCACGACATGTGACACACCATTCTCATTATTCATGAACTCATGGGCATGCCTTGCTGTCCTTTCTTACTTGTCAAATAATTTTTTAAATTGGAGCGCTGCCCACTCATCAGGCGGTTCCGTAGCACCTTTCACGTTCATTATGTTTCCACCACGAGTTATGATTATCACGACTGATGTCATGTTCCTTGTTTTCAGCACCAGGAGTTGGTTAAAGATACCTTCAAGATATTGTATTTACAAGCCTTGATAATCGTTTGTGATTTGAAAATTCAAGAATGTTGCGCTGCTCAAACTCACAGTTCTGACCAAGCGACAACAGTGCGACCAGATCAGATGCTGAGGTAGATTCGGAGGCCGAAATGTTCGTGAATCCATCCTGAGGTCTTGCTGAAGCTTCAAAAAAGTGTTTACTCCATTGGTATCCCATGTTGCCTCCTCTTCACATTAATTTTCACAAATAATTAGCGCTCAGAGTTTGGTTTATCGGGCTTTCACAGTTGTAAGAGACTCATCTTTTCATCATATCATATCCTTGTCTCCTCTCTTTTCAAACCTGTGAACTTCATTGCTTGTATCAAAGTCTGATTACATATGCCTGCTATAGCTATTGAGGTTGAAAGCATCTGAATAGTCTATCCTCTACATACGCATCACGCTACCCAGAGGCGTTGCTTAACCACTCTGTGTCTCCCCTGCTTCCCTTGATTTTCGAGTTAAGCATTTTTCTCAGCTACAAAGGACCAATTACATAATCCCCCCTCATTGTTTAAACTTTCAATACTTGTACAACTCTAGGGGTGGGATTTCCACATTCAAGCCTTGGCTTACTAACACCAGTCTATTTCAAAGGTCAGCTTTGTACATTTGAAGCTCATTTTTAAGTCCTCTTGGTTATTACTACCCCATAAGCCACAATAAGCTCTCATTCTAAGCTATGGAGACTCCTTAGATGAAGAAGACACACAAAGGGGGAAAGGGGGTTAGAACAAAACCTACGGAAATGCATATTTTTGATATAGAGCCCATAGAAACAGAGGTTTTTCAATGAGTGGGATGCCTCTCTTTCTTCCAGAATATGCAAAGAGGCCATCTAGAGGTGACAAGACAATTTGCATTACATTTTGATGGCAGGAGAACCAAGGTAGGATATTTAGAATTTGAGGTGACTGAGGCTTCTATTTCAGCTGCAACGAGAATCCCTATCACAGGTGAAAAGTGGTTTAAAGCCATGGCTTTGAATTCAGCCTATGCCAAAGATCTCCTTAAGCCTGGAAATCAAGCCAGTGATTTTTCTAAAGGTGTGCCAAGGAATCAATTGATTGAATAGTTTGACAGGATATTGAAGATCATCCAAATTTATTTTACATGTGAAGGGAGGTTTAACACATTATACCAGTACCATATAAGGCTTTTGTTGCATTTTACTAGTAAATTTGAAATGAATCTTTCCTACTATTTGTTAAGGATCATAGGTAAGATGTCAAACAGGATTCAATCCAAGTCTAAGGATGTGGATACTAACATCTTTCACTCTGGATTGATCAGAATGCTAGTCTCTGAGGAATTGGGTAAGAAAGAGATCTCATGGGAACATTTTGTTGTTGCTTCTCACTTTAAGTTGGATATAGCATGTACTCCCCAATCGATGATTGCAAGTCCTTTATCACCCACCGGTGTTGTTAAAGCAGGGACCAGTACGAATAGAATTGGTAGAGCCCCTATTCAAGTTTCAGAGGTCATCAAGTAGGTCACAGGAACGAAGGAGGAAGCTTGTCCTTCCCCATAGAGAGATTTTTCACCACCTCCTCCATCAGGGTTAGAAGAGGTTCCTTCTTCTACCAAAACTACATCCAAGAAAGGGAAGAAGCTACACTTACTCTCTTCTCCTCCAGCAGCCAGTACCAAGGGCAGAAGACCTTTCACAAGATCATTAGTTCCCAAAGAGGTTTTTGAAGAATAGTCCCCATTAGAGATCCCTGTGCAAAAGAAGAAAAATAAATACAAAGACATCAAGAAGCCTGATGAAGCAGATAAAGAAATTCCCATACAGGTGGAAAAGGAGACTGAGAAAAATCCTGTTGAGACTGTGCATGTCACTACTCCACCTGACAGTCATACATTCAAAATATTAATTAGGAAACTTAGGGATGCTAGGAAGGAGGTAGCTCATCTAAAAGAAGAAGATATGATTCACAGGGCTCAGATGAAAGAACTCATGGATGTCTACAGACACATTCTTTACCTAGCAAGGTTTGCAGCAAGAAAGGCCCAACCTCTCCATAGGCAACTCCAAAACCTTTATAGGCAGAACATAGGCTTTCAGTCTCAGAACATGAAACTCAAGGCATAGTTGCAACATTTTCAAGATGAAGTAGCTCAAATAAACTTGCATGTATTGGTTGAAGCCGCTATTGAGAAAGAGACACCAACGGTTAATGAAATCACAACTCCATTGAAGAAGCATGTCATATCTAAAAGGAAGAAGTCTGCTATGCCAAATGAATATCCTCCTTCTACAAGAAAGAGTGTGAGGTTAAGTGTCAAGGTAACGAAATAGTTGGTGAAAGGTGAGCCCCATTTTTTAGGATGGTTCCTTTCTTGTGAGGGAAAAATTATTATTGGAATATTACCTCTGCCACCTATACAGGATTATAAGTACTTGATTCTTAGAGTATTGGGTTTTTGTGAAGTGATAACTCCCTCAACAGTAAAATGAAGACATTCCATAGCAATTTGGTGCTACAAAATAGTCGATTATGGTATTCCACTGGTATGCTAACTAGAGTGCTGTGAAGTCCCCTAAAGATAATGGATTTGATACTATGAAAAGTCACTAATTTAACTACACATGTTCAAGTTGGAGGTGTTGCATTTTTGTAAACGCTACCTAAAAGTTGCACAGAGATGCACTGTGGCACTACCAAAATTCGCTACCTAATATATGGTAGAGAATGAATTTGCACATAGACGCAGCACAGTGGCGCTACCTAAATTCGCTACCTAATATTTCACAAAGGCCAAAGTTTGCATAGGGGACAGGAAGGTTTGGTGCTACCTTTTCTACTTGTCTAGTTTTGAAGTGCGCTACTTAAATTGATACTCAAAGACGATACCAACAGACGCTAGGGATCTAGGAGGGACAAGCTAACAACTTTTTGGATAGCTGATGATGGAGAAGATGGAAGAAACAATAGCTGGCATAATATTGACAATCACATGCTCCTGAAAGACATATGGAAAACAAGGAGTTGCACAGCAAAAGGGAATCAATTCAGTTTGAAATTTGGTTGGATTAGTCACCAACATTTTCCTATTTTATAGCATAGGTTGTTAGCCAAGTTGTTAGATGAAATAAATTCTTAGAGATTTTCAAGGGAAGGAGGCGAAATCGTACCTCCAGCTGTTGCCTCCCTTTTGTTATAAATAGATAGATGAAATTCTTTAGTAGGTTCGAATGGTTGAGCAAGGCTCCTTAATACTATAATATTTTGATGAAGTGACTATGAACTGGCTATGTACTAGATTTAAGACATTTTGGTTAATAGAAATCATCTTCTTTTTCAACTTATTTGCTTATGATGCTAAATGTTCATTCTTTGAATGATTCACATGAATGGTTGTGGTGATTTTATGGTGGATGTTTGATCATTATATTATCATGATGTTTATTTAGCTTCCTTAGTTTCAGAATTCGAGAAGATCTTGTGCTAAGAAACTTTCTCCCTTAGGCTTTTAGCAAACCTGATGTTTGCAGCAGCCCCTACATTCCTCTCATTCAAGTCTTCCCTCTATTCATAATCACTCCCAAATACTGATTGCAGTTAGCCAAGACCTTGATTGTTGGTGCATGCTAGCCCTATTTTCTGAGCTGGAACATTATCATTTAGATTCTTTTCCATTTGACCCTTTAAAACACTCTTACATTTACATATAACCTGATGGGTACTGAGATTTCCTTCCATGCAATTTGAAGGTGATTCCTTGTGCTAACAGAGCCCAAACATATGCCGTTGGAGTGGATCAGTTCATGTGAGGGGGTATAAAGGGACCAAGTGGCCGAAGAAAGATTCTATGTCCACTGGCTATCTCTGTTGGTGTAATCGATGTGATAGGACAATGGTGAAAACATATTTCAATAACACGAATGGTAGATCAGACATAAGGCATGGAAGGATTAAAAGAAGACTAAAAACTCTACAAATGTGTACAAAAAAAGAAAAAAGTCTAGTGTAGAATGACTATGCTCAGACATAAAACTTTTTTAAGTACAACCCATTGACAGGTTCTTTGAGAGGATAGCCTTCGGGGGAGGCTAGAAAGTAGGCACCTTTAGTGAGGCAGTGTTGGATGATGTAGGGTCCATGCCATAATGACTCGAATTTTAAATGTCTGAGGGTATTGTGAGCGATGTCGTAGGCAAAGAAGATATCTCCTTTGTTAAATGAGCGAAGGTTGACATGGCGGTCAAAAGTGGCCTTCGACCATTTTTTGGCTACCTCATTGTTCTGTAAGGAAGACTGATGATCTTCATCCAACGAATCTAAGCTTAGCAAGAGCTTCTCCATTGGAGTAGTGTTAGGTAAAATCTTGATGGAGGTACGTAAAGTGGGAATTTTTCACTCGATGGGGAGAGTGGCTTCAACCCCATTGACGAGATGGAATGGTGTAAAACCAATGGCAGTTTTAACTACCATGCAATAAGCCCATAATGCTGAAAACAACATATGATGCCAATTAGTCTTATGCTTGTTGACAGTATGTTGCAACATGGTTTTGAGGACCTTGTTGACCACGTCTACCTGTCCATTGGAATGAGGGTAGTAGGGTGAGGCAAATTCGTGAGAGAAGCCTAAATTTGAGGAAAGTTCAATGAAGAGATCATTCTCAAAGTCTTTGCCATGATCAGAGACTAGTTGTAGTGGTACTCCAAAGAGGGAAATGACATGATTAAAGAAAACACACGCTGCAGTGTCAGCTGTGTTGTTGAATGTAGGCATGGATTCGTCCCACTTGGTGAAGTAATCGACTGCCATGAAAATGTACTTGTGTCCATTGCTGGATGGAGGGTTGAAAGTCATGAAGTCAATGCCCCATTTGCAAAAGGGGTCGACCATGATGAATAGGTGTAGAAGAGTGGGTGGTGCTCATTCTTTGTTGGCATAAAGCCAGAATTTGTCACACTTTTTCATAGCATGGATGTAGTCGTGAAATAACGTGGGCTAGAAGTATCCCACTAGAATGATTTTCTTGGTGGTGGACATTCCCAAGAGGTGACCACCGCAAGTGCCACTGTGGCAATCATTCAGAACTTCGTCAGCTTTGTCGATGGTAAAACATCGACGAAGTATGGTGTCAACCCCTCGTTGATATAAGATGTCACCAATAAGGAGATATCGAGGGGCTTGATGGTGAATACATCGACGATCATCTCTGGAGAGATGGGTTACAAACTTCTGTGTGCGAAGGTAGACGAGGAGGTCATCATACCAGGGGTCATCTGAGGGGATGTAGAAGAGGTGTTCGTTGGGGAAGTCCATATTGACAGGTGAACTGGTAGCATCTGAGGGAAACGCCATAATGATTTTGGCGAGGATGAGTGCTTTCTTTCTCTTGGGAGTTGAAAAATCTAAGTTGTACTCCTGAAGGATAAAGATCCATCAGGAAAATTTTCCATTGATTTTCTGGCGACTAAGTACTGCATGGGGTTGGAATCTGCCACGACTTTTGTAGTGTGAAGAAATATATAATGGCACAATTTCTGGACTGTGAGGACAACTACAAGGGCATGTTTCTCTTCGTGATTATACTTCAGGAGTGGAACTGAAAGGTTTTTACTAATGTAGTAAATTACATGCTCGCAATGATCATCCCTTAGCTAGACGAAGACTCCTCCTATTGAGACAGTGGAGGCTGATAAGTAGAGAGTATAGTCGCGATCATAGTCAAGTGGACTAATCAAAAGGGGTGTTGGAGAGTGTTGCTTTTAGATCATCAAAAGCAGTTTGGGCATGTTCATCCCATCGAAATGGGATATCGTGACGCAACAAGCGAAGGAAACCGTGTGCATGAGTGGCGTAATTGGGGACAAAGCATCACAAAAAGTTGGCTTTGCCTTGTAGGCTCTGTAGCTGGCATAAATTACGAGGTGGTGGAATTTTTGTGATGGCTTGGACCTTGAGCGAGTCTACTGTGATGCCACATTGGGAAACGATGAACCCAAGGAGGTGTCCAATGGTGACGCATAATACACACTTGAGGGGGTTCAAGTGGATATTGTACTAACGACACCATTGAAAGACAACTCGTAAGTCATCTAGATGTTGAATGTGTTTCTTAGATTGAGTAGTGAGGTCATCTAAGTAGGCAAGGATGATGTGAGAAAGATAATGAAAAACATAATTCATATCTCGTTGGAATGTCACACCTGCATTCTTGAGTCCAAAAGGCATGTCAAGATAGGAAAAAGTACCCCAAGGAGTAGTGAATCCGTTTTTGTATTGGTTTGTTGGATGAATCTGAATTTGATTATAGCAAGAGAAACCGTCCATGAAGGACAAGGCCTTGTGGCCGGTGAAATCATCGATAATTTGGTCAGTGAAGGACGTTGGGAAGTTGTCTTTGAGACAAGCGTGATTGAGATCGCGAAAGTCAGTGCAGACGTGAATAGTGCCCTATTTTTTGTTGACAGGTACGGGGTTGGAGACCCATGATAGATATGTGATGGAGTATATGAACCCTGCGACACGTAATTTGTCAATTTTGGCTCTGATGGCCGCTTATTTGGATGGGTGCAGTGGGTGTTTCTTTTGACGTACAGGTGTAATATAAGGCCATGTGTCTATATGGTGTTTGATAATAGAAGGATCAAGTTTGGGCATCTCTAGGTATGACCAGGAAAAAATGTCCCGGTATTCCTAGAAGAGAGCTTTGTAAGTTGAAAGTTATTTAGGGGATCATGTGGTGCAATGGTGATTTCTTCTACGATTCCAGGTTTGGTGGAAATGTCAATTTTGACAGCGGGGGAAATTGTGGCCATGTTACCTTCTTCAAAAGCATCGGGTGCAGGGATAGGGTTGTTGAACCAGTCTATATGCCCAGATGGGATAAAATATTTAGTTTTGATTGTGTATATGGAGTCTTGGCTAGGAATCTCAAAGGCTTCCTATGAGAGAAAGAGCGCTCTGTGATGGAGTGCATTCCATGGGAAATCAGGGGTAGTTAATTCCTCGAGGATGTCTTCGCCACAGTGGAACTTACAAGAATATAGGGGATCTAGGGGAGTAACATTGGTGACTCTCACCGTGTGATGGTCTTCTGGTGGTGAAGATGTAGAGGTGGTGATGCAAGGAGGTTGTGATGGTTTTCTCAACATGAACCAAATATCAAGATACTATGGGTTAAGAATTGTGGTCGGTCGTAAGATTTCCATGGGGAAATGAACCCGAGAATTGGGGGTATTTGGGGGTAAATCCTCATATAGGCTATCCATAAACCATGGAGGAGTGGGAAGTGCCTCAGGCTTAGGAGAGAGAATATGAACAATATTTGGAGAGGGAGTATGGGGAATCACTTGTATCACAGGAAGTGAGGGGTTGGAAAGATTTTGAATAAGGGCCATTTGGCGACGCCTATATTCAATGATCGTAAGACACTAGTATGTGAAATGATCAAGTGATTCACAAAGAGAACATGAGAATCTCATCTGTTCATTGAATGAGGTTGTGAAATAATGGATGTCAGTGACGCAAGTGCTAGATGACGCGGATGGAGGGGGTTCTTGCTGAAAGATTTGGCGTATTGCCGTTAGCGTCTGTTGAAACTGAGGTAGCGTAAGGAAATGGTGGGTGTAATGGCCATACTCAAAATAGATGGCACATGTGAATTTGGTTCACAGCCCTTTTCTACCTATAGTAGGGGATGTGGTGGAAGTACTAGGTGTGCTAGATGAAGCGATGAGCAATGTGGTTACTCAAGGGAGTTGGATTAAATTGCGTAGTTTAGGGAGAGAGGGACATCTATTGGTGGGGTGTCCTTCTTTCTCACATAGTGTGCAAGGAGGTTGAACTTGAGGGGGGGGATTGGAGCAGTGGGCTCTTTCTTCTTCCAACTACCCCCATTTGTGGCGGTGGTGTTGGCTAGTGGGGGCGAGGGTGGTGCCGTTGGAGTTAGGACTGGGATCTGCATTGGGATTCCCTCGGTTTTGGGAGGGAGGGATGGTTGAGGAACCATCTCAGGTGGGTGTAGATACCAAACCGAAATAGAAAGCACCATGTTAGGAAGGGTAAGCGTTGCGGCTACCTGGAAATCTTGTACGCCCGGTGGGGGGTAGAAGAAGGGGATTTGTGTAATGGATTGGGGGGTTGTGTGCCATCTATGGTGGGGCAGGGTGTACTTCTTGTTGATTATTCATCACCCCTTGATGTGGAATAGGGTTTTGCAACACTGTCGAGGGTGGTTGTTGAAAACAATGTTGTGGGGCCTGTTGAGGGGTAGGCGACGCTGGAGGACGTGGCACATTCATGGAATCTTTCATCCATTTTAAGTTGGTGATTTGGGGTAAATGGTGAGTATAATGACCATGCTCACCGCAAAGGGCACAAGGGAAGTTCGTCCAAAGGTTTTTGTTGTTCCTCCCTTGGCGTTTGTTGTTATTTCCCCCTTGGGGGTTCTGGTTTCCCTGATTCTGGTTGCCGCCGGAAGGTTGGTTCTATTGGGGGTTATTTCCCCCTAGTCCTAGGTTATTGTTGTTTCAGTTTTTTCCTTTCTTTTTGGTATTATTCGATTGATGGGATGGATTTGTTGTATTCAATTGTTCAAAATTTTGAAATTGTTGAATGGGAGAGGGTTGAACAAAGTTAACCCCAGTGTGTGATTGTCCTTGTGGAAGAGAAATGGGTCGTGGAGGACCAGGAAATGGAAAATATAAATTATTTTGTGGCAATGATCCATAGGGTACATAGGAAGGCATAGTGATTTCACTAGTGCTCAAGGTGTAAGTTGAGATAGAGAGGGTGCCAAAACTTGGTTGAACTATAGGGCACATCGTGGGTGTCCATGTGGGTCCACTCATGGGTGGAGGGGGTACAATAGAGTATGGAGGCTAATAAGGGGGAGGAGGGTAATAAGGGAGTCCTCCATATATCGGTGGATTTTGGGTGTACCATACATAGGTGGTGGTTAGATGTGAGGATTGTGGTGTGTTATGGTACCAATCATTCCATCTGCTGAGTGAGACATCCCAGGTTTGTCCTGGCTGAATGGTACGAGTCTCGGGGCATAAGGTATTACTATATGTAAGTATCCTGACTGTGAATAAATGAGGTCGTAATGTTGAGCCTTGCTAATGGATTCCTCTTCACTTTGGGGAAAGGTAGAGGCCAGATCTTTGGCAAGGAGAGGGATGAGTGATCTGAAAAACCAATCAAGGGATTGCTGTTTGGTGGTTTCATCTTTGCATAAACCACGTTTTGGCCAAAAATGTCAAAAATGTTTTGGCCAATGATTCAAAAGTCACATGGGACCCTGATTTTTTGTCTACATACCACTTGGCTAATGGGCCTGTGAGTGTGCGCTGAAACAACCTTAATCAAATGGAGTCATCCATGATGTTGTTTGATGAGCACCATAAGTGGAAGGTCATGACATGGTTGGCATGATCTTTTTCCACCTTTCCTGCAAACTTGGGAATGTCTGAAGGCATTTTGGTAGGCATTGTGGGCCATGTGGGGTCGTGTAATATAGGGTCTTTGGTGAGCTTACTTAGATCCGGTATGTTGAGGGAGGATAAATATGGCTTTTGGAGTGGTGGTGGAGGATTAGTTCCAGCCATGGTGTGAGTGTTTTGTGTACCTAACCCGTGAAGGGGTTTAGGTGGGGTTGTACTTCCGCCTTGGGAAGAAGTTTGCCCCCCACTTCCATGTAAAGGAGAGCTAGTGGATGGTTGTCTTTGGGAAGTGAACCCAAGCAAAGTGGAACCAAGCAAAAGCTAATCCCAATATAGTATCACTCACAGGAGTGTGAGAGGGTTGGGCCGATGAGTTGGCAAAACTAGGAACTCCTCCTAAAAGAATAGGGAAGTTCTACAAGTGTCTGGAATGATGGGGATTCTATGGGTCCCCTATGATGTCCGACTAGAAAAGTGGATGTGTGTGAATGGTGATGAGAGAAATAAATGAACAATAGTCTTTGTATAAATTTTACCTTCACAATATATCTCACAATCGCATGTAATCACAAGAGCATCATACAAAAATCAATTGAAATAGAAGCATACATGTGGGTAGGTGGATTTTGTCTGCATGGGAGAAAAAATAAAAAAAATGCTCATGTCCTAATAGACGTAATGTCCTTCCTCTCCAATAGCACTAGACCTTCCAATAGCACTCAACAGTGGGGTCTAAAGCCACCAGAAGAGGGACTAGTGAAGGATGAAAAAATCAGTTATAATGAGGGGTAGAGGGTGCATATCCCAAAAGAGTTGGCGATATTTCCCAATAGAAACATGTGGAAGGTGCAATTGCAGCCCACAATTGCGACCTGGGAAGATGTCCTAAAATTTGGTCACTAGGTACCTCGGTCAAAGTGCGTCATTTAGATTTTCAGCCTCAGAAATGGGTCATGGGATGGATCTCATCCAAGAGGTGGGTGCCTCAAGGGGGGATGCACAGAACAACCAAACCTCGGCTGATCCGGATTATTTTCGGCACGAAATGAGAGTGGAGATATAATAAAAAAATGCAGAGAGATATTGCAGATATTCAATAATATAACATAAATGTATCAGAGATGCAACCATAAACACATATATATAGTAATACATGATTTCCATTAGTCAGAGAAATGTACAGAGACTGTAAAAATACAGAGTGAAAGACTCGCTAGAATGGTGGCAGCTTATCTCTGAGAAGAGATGTGACGGCTACTCGCATTCGCAAGAAGATGATTACAATGAGGCTCAGAAGGCCTTTTTACAATAGAAGGGAATGCCAAAAGTCTTGGACATCCAAAAACCTAACCCTAGGAGATGAAGCGCCAAAAGTCATGTGGGCCCCGTTTGGGTAAGTTAGTATATCAATTTCCCGGGGTCGTAACTTTTGCATACAATCTTTGTTTTAGGCGTGTTATAGCTTGTTGGAAAGGTATTGTCAAGGAGATTCATTTTGGGGGCTCAATGATGCCTTCGACTATCATTGAGAAACTTGATCTCGAAAAACCTTCATTTAGGCCCTCAAAATGGTCCCGGAAGTTAAAACCTGCTAAAAATAGTAAATTGCCAGAAAACAGTTTTGAGCTAGTCGGAAAAGGTGGGTGGCCACCGATATCCACCTGGATCATTGGCCTTCAACCCTTCACGATTATCTCCCTACCTTATGGTGTCAGGAACACTTGACTTGGAGGATTTTAAAGTTCCCTATTTGTCAACTTCTAATGTTTGAAGATGTGAGAACCAGATAACGGGGAGTTATTTGTATGCCTATCCCTGAGATCCTACCTAGACTAAAACATTTCTTTTGGAACCTCCTATGGAGGAAAACTTAGTGAGTTTTTTAGAAAAAAAATTAGATGTGGTTGTTTTCGAGATTGGGGGTGTGAACTAATCTCATTTGAATTAAGTGGGAGTGGATAATTCCTTCAAGAAAAGTGGGACGTTTCAGAATCCCTTTGGAGGAAATGTACTTCAACCTTCACAATTCGAGATGAAATTATGTGAGTGAGTAGTGACTTTGTGTGTGAGCAAGTGATAAAATGTGCCAAATTTTTAATAAGTTATGTGTCACCTTGCAACATGTGGACTTCGTGTGGTCCTTACAAGTCTTGATTACCTATCTTACTAGATGCCATTGGTACAACCTTGTGGAATTTTAAATTCCCTAGAGAAATAGCATGTGGACATATGGGTCCTTATCAATCCTTTAAACTCCCTAATGTGATATAATATAAGAAATATTTAAAAAACTATCCTAGATTGAAAGCATGTGGGCATGTATGGGCCCTTTACAATAATATTTAAACTCCCTTAGTGATGTAAACTAAGAAAGTAGCTTCAAACTATCCTATCTTTGCAACATGTGGGCATGTTTGGATCCTTACAAATTTAATATGTTTTGAAAAGAAACTAAGAGGGGTCCCTAGGGGGGATTTTGCCTCTCCTAAAGATTTTTTCTTTAAGGGAGATGAAATCTTCCCTCAATCATTTTTTCTGATTCTCAAGATCGCTCTATGGTGCAAGAGAAGAGCGTACTCAATGATTGAAGTTTGATTTTTGGTCCAAATGCAAGTATTTATAATTGTGATAGTGAATGATTCCAACTTATCTTTTACAATCAAAACAAGCCATCCATGTGGCAACTCAAAGAAAAAAGAGGAAAAAATATGGTTTTTAACCCCCTAAGTGCCTATGTTTTGACTAACCCTTCATGTGGAGAGGGAATGTAAGTGTGGTTCATAATACAAAATGCATAGAATCAATATTTAGAAGGCTAGGGGCCTTCAAAATATCACAAAAAACCCTTACAATGTTGGATTTTTGGACAGATGAACGGGTCACAGAGTAGATAGGGGTGAATGTGGCACCAATGCACAGAGAAACAATGACCTGTTGGCGCACCTGCACAGAATGTGCCTGAAGACACAATGTTTTTAGTGCATGTGCCTTGAATACGCACCTGCAGGATGAAACTCCCGCGCACCTTCTGATATGCACCCGGGAAGAAAATTTTAAATAAAATTCTGTTGGCAGCCAATTCATTTTTTTTTTATGATCCTATAAGCTGCCTAGACCTATGTCTAGCAAACATCAAATTTTCGTCGCAATTTTCAAATAGACGACATTTTCATTTTTTGCGACATTTGCACATTTGTCTTCACCAAGTTTTCTTGACTGTAAGCGTGAAAACTTCTCCTTTCGAAGTCATATTTCGATCATTATCTGAACTATCAATATCTCTTATGCCTATTGCGCTTATCTTTTATTGATCATTATACAACTGGCAATATCCTCTAATCAGTTCTCATACTTCGGTTGATTGTATAACTTGGTTTTATTGAGTTTGTAAGGCATTTAGTATTTGGATTTGCACTTTATATGACTTGCCTGATCATTGATTCTATGAAAATGCATAGGGGTTATGATTAAATTTTTTATACATATGTCCTTTGATATAATCCTTATGTTAATCTTTTGTCTTGTCGACTATATGAATATTGTTTGGCACCTTGGTTAAACCTTTGATTATATGAAATGATACATTGGCGCATAGTTGATTTTGGCTTTGATTTATAAGTCAGGTGTTTAAACACTATGGCATAACATTTGCGCGCATTGGTATACACATTTAATTTCATTAATTGGGCATATGACTCGATGGTTGAACTACTATTATGGAGTGAACAACTATGTAAATCGGCGGTTGTACTTGGATAATGAATAGTTTGCATGGCAGACTCCACCACCTTCGCATGCTCGCATTTATGCTTATCCCTTTTGCTCGTTCATTTTGGTTAGCTTGGGCAGCTCTGCTCCTGTGTGTGTTGGTGAATACAAACCCTTCGTTTAACATGCGTTCGGCTCCATGGCACCAGTCGTGCGAGTCGAGCCCAATGGCCACCAATCTCTGTTAATGTTTGATAATGCCCGCAGTGACCTGGAGGAAAATGGGTGTCTCCCCTTTATACAACGATTTGAGGGTTTTAACCTTGGTGTAGCATGACAGTTTTCCATAACCTTCGATGGCTGTCGAGCTAAGGTGGGCGACATACAGTTAGAGATCGATGAGAA
>JASDQU010025755.1:2923-22421 GCA_032191745.1 Picea mariana | reverse complement strand
CATAAAGAATATTTCCAAATTTTTATTTTTATTTTTATTTTTTTCTTAAAGTTTTTAGGCCAGGTGTCTGGGGTCTCTCCTTAGGATTTGGGACTCTTGTTTTCATTGTCTTAGTTCAATTCCTTTTAATTTCATTCTTTTAAAGTAAGTAAGATTTTTTTTTTCTTTTCATTTGTGAGTCATTTTTAATTCTTTGATGGTAGTTTTAGAAGTTATTCCTCAACATTTTTTTATTTAAAGTAGTTGTCATTACTCTTCTTGATAAACCTTTATAGGTATGACTTCTTTTCTACCTTGTTTTTGTTATTTCTTGTTGGTTTTTTAAGAATAAAGTTCATCTTAAATATTTCCTATTTATTTTACCTCTTAAACAAGAAAAAATGAAAAATACTTATATAAAGTATACTATAATACCCTTTTGATCCGTTGTCATTGTTTCACTAGAAAGAAAAAACTTTTTGTATGCTTTCTCTCTTTATAGTGCTTTTAGGTTTCAATTTGTTCTTGAATTTTGAAAGATTTTTCTTTTGAAAAGTTAGTTTATCTTTGAAAAAAAGAATAGTCACTTTCTTTTAGGTTCTTTGCATTTTGAAGAAAATTTTGCATCAGTAATGCATATCATCTAAAAGAAAATTTGCATCTTTTACATATAAAAAAAATAAAAATAGTTTTCTCCATTTTTCTAAGGCGTTTAGAACTCATATTTTCAGTGAAGAATGAACATTTTTTTCATTTTATGTTTTTAAGTGAGGTTTTTTTTTTAGTTTATAATAAACCATTCAGCTTCACCTATTACCCTTATTCAGTAAGAAATTGTCTTTGTAAAATGAACGCTTAATTAAAATCAATTATACATTTCATTTTATAGGGTAAACAAACTAGATTAGGAGAAGGCCCAGAATCATGTTGGAGAGTAAATTCTCCAAGGCCAAAAACCAATTGAGGAGTCTAAGATAGGGAGTGATGAAAATCCTATTTTCTTAGAAGTATAGTCGAGAGCCTCATCTAACATAAGAGTTAAACATGAGGTCACGTGAAGGAGAGTAGAGGATATAACCCCTCTAAAGATTAACTAAGCATAGTCGAGAGATCGGATTTTGAGGGTTTCCCTAATGCCTTTACCTTCATGAGAAGTGACACTTTCATAGCTTCACGATTTTCTACCCTATGGATACGTTTGATCCTGACTATTGACTATACAACTAAAACACTGATTCCAAGTTGGTATCCTTAGTAGTCGTTCCTAGCATTATTAGAGGTGACTGTAAAGTGTTTCCTTTGGTACCTAGGGAAGACATTGTATCACACTTCTTAGCACCTCTAGAAAGTGCCCCGTGAAGTGATGACACTTTCAATGGGAAGGGATGGTTAGTGTAGGTCAGGTAACTACTTCTCACTCCTTTGTTTCTTTATGGGACTTTATCAACCCGTTCCCTCATCCGTAAGGCACCTACCTAGCTTCATTACTACTATGACCCGAGGACCAAATCCATGTGAGTTGGAGGATAAATGAAGTTGTTTGTGATTTTTGTTTCCTTAGGAATTTTCTAGTGGTGTGATTTGTTTCGTAGATTAATTAGGTAATTGAATTGGTAGTCAGATTGAGTCTTTGATTTAAAGTGGTCAATCAACCGCCTCATCGGTCTAGGAGAGTTCATGGAATTTCTCCCATTGAAGTGAATTCTCTGTTGTCTCCTTTGAGGCATCGACTCGATCAAACTAGTGCTTTTGTAATAGTTGGTCCCATCAATATCGTAAAGATAGAGCTTGTAGAAACTAAATATTTTGTGGCAAAGGTTACACACATTTCAAATCTTGAAGTAGAAGGTTTCGTTCCTCTGTTCAATCCTCCATTAACTAGATATGATGGTCCAATTGTTCTATAAATTCCATCTCCCAGGTCTGACTTCACTAAAAATCACCCTCTTTGGTGGTTCGTAATGGATGAAACTTCAGAAGTGTCTAGATCGGGGGATCCTACAACCCCCACTTCAACAATCATGATTGAAGGAATCTTTACTCCCTTTATATCTAACCAAATTAATAGTGTGATTCAATCCCTAATAGTTGTGTTAGTCAACATCTCCATGCTATCGATAGTTGGGTCCACTCAACCTTTAGGTGTGACCTCATCATTACCCTTGGTATCTAACACAATTTCATTTGGTATGCCATCGATCTACATACAGAACATATTGACTGGTTCTCAGTCAATTCCCCAAGCTACTAACATTGGTACAAGGAATTTGTCGACTCCCTTCCCAGATTTTGCTTGGGGAAGAGGTCATATTCCTTTACCGTTACACTTTATCAGAAGTGGGCCTTTCACATATTTTGACCCTAATCCATTCATGGGATGGGGTGGCTCTATGGGAACTAGATTCCAATCTGTTATCATTCCATCTTTTTCCAACCCATTCACATTATATGGTGGGTTCGAGAGTATTCATTTTCCTTCATTTGGAGTGTTATTAGGGGGAAACCCCTTCCAAGACCACTGGAATCCCACACAAGGGATTTTGTGATGAGGAAACCCCTTTCTCGGTCAAAACATCCCAATGCAAGGAATTGTTCCTTCACAGAGGTTGCTAATAGGGTTTACCTTGCTTTTCCGTATAGAAACCAGATGTGTGGAGGTTTTTCTCCATTTAACTAGGGTCAACACGGTGTCACCAAAAACTATATCCCATCTACAAGATCTTCATTGTAGCATGGTGCCAATACCAATCAAGGGTATTATTTTTCTGTGGGTTCTCAGCTCAGTAACTCTAATGTGCCTAGTTCAAATTCTGGGCCCTAGTTGAGGCTACCTTTTCTGGAAAAATTAAATTTGTCAGACTTGTCCAAGATTATGAATGATATTGCTTGTCATGATCTGAACTGGCCACAATCCCCACCAAGTTTCCCTTGATAATACCTAAGTTCAAAGGAAAGTCTGCTGAGGATCTCAGTGATCATGTGATAAAATTTCACCTTTGGTGTTCATCGGAATCTTTAAATGATGATTCCATCGAGCTTCATCTTATCTAGCGCACTATTACAGGAGTTGTTGCAAGGTGTTACATCGAGATTGATGTTGGATCATTTTGAATGTTTCATGTTTTTTCTTTGATTTTCCTCAACCACTGTCAGGTTCATGTCTGGTACGATGTTGGCACCGACCTCCTGTCTATACTTAAATAATACAAGGCACTCACATTTCGAATCATATCCAGGAGTGGTGAAGAAGGAACAGGCTGATCAAAGCCAAACTTCCTTTTGAATTATTGTTGGAATGGTTCCTTGAGTCTTTATTTCTATACATATTGAAAGATGTATCTACGTCATGAGTCTTTTTGGAGGAAGAGGCCATCTTCAGAGACCAATAGTTGGATTTTATATATTCACAGTCTAGGATCATGTATGATTTTATACTAGATGGGAAATCACCTTGTTTTGACTCATCAAATGCAAAATCTAGACCACATGTTGTTGGCATTGTTGGGTCCGTTAAAATAAAAACCATAGATATGGTTACGACCCAGATGAAACATATGACTATTCATCCATTTTTAGTCATCAAGTCACTTCTTTGACCATCCCCACCATCCAGTCATCGAATGTTCATGTTGTACAATCGATTACCCTGAAGGGTACACAACAACCTAGAGGAAAAGGTAAAAAGGGAAGGATAAGAAAGGAGGTGGAGATAATAAAAATGTAAAATATGATGCAAAGGATGAAGGGGAAAATAAGGATAAAAGAATGTGAAATCCTCATGCAAGATTTGTGGGGGCAATCACCTTACCCATTAGTGCCTACAAATGAAAGAGGCCTACTTCTTGCTAATGCATAAGAAGTCTATTGTACTGAAGAATCCATTCCCGCAAGTGTAGAATATGCAGGCGGGCTCCTCTACTATAAATCTACAAGGGAGCATCCCAAATGCACCTTCATCGGATCGAACATTTTCGATTTTCAATACGGTGAACCATAAAAAAGAAGAGGATGTAGATTTTTTGACTAGTTTATGTGATTATGATAATGTCGAGTCAACATATTAATATAAGGAAACCTCTGGTCCTCATAAATATCTTCATATATAGAAGCTTGGGAAGGAAACAATGCCACACATATCAAAAGGTGTGTATAGGCATCCATCAAACAACCCTAATTCTTGAGCCTCTCACAACTATTATATTGTTGAGGATTTGGCTCAGACTCCATGTGTGATGTTAGCCCTTGAGGTGCTCAAAGTTTCCCCATGACACACGATGCATTGTTGTCCATGAATGGGGTTTCATACTCTACAAGCCATCTCGTTATGAATTTTGACGCTATAGAGGTGAATTCTAATTTTCTCTTTCAAGTATTCTTCCAAATTAATATCGTGTTCATAAACAATTTTATTCAAAGGACCATCATTGATGAAGGTGCTTCGATGTGTGTCATTTTCTTTTCTTTTTGGAAATCCATTGGCTCTCTAGAACTTACCACTTGTATCACTAATTTAATCACATTTGATAGATGATCCTTTAGACTGCATGGTCTCATTTCCTCTTTTTCAGTCTAGTTAGGAGGGAAGTATGTTTCCATGGAGGTTGAAGTAGTTGATGCCTAGCTCAACTATAACATTTTTCAAGGAAGGAATTGGACCTATGCAATGAGGGGTGTCGTCTCATTAGTTTTATGAGTTTTTTTCTTCCCTCAAGAAGGGAGGGTAGTAGTGATAGACTATATGTCGTTCAAACTCTATGATTCCCTGGAAATTATGGGATCTACAGTTTCGTTGAAAAAAAATATCATATGACAACTGATAACATTGGTGTTGGAGTGTATTCATTGCTCATGGGAACTTTAAATTTCTCAGCACTAGTTTTGTATATTCGCGCTACCGAGATCAGTTACCAGAAGTCAAGCCCCTTTTTCCCCATTACATGGGTAGGTTTGTTTTGAACTTCCTACTTTGAATATCTGTGGGTGTTACCCTCACTATGTGAATCAGTTGAAGGCCTTTATCATGTGTCGAATTTAAGTCCAGTGATCGTAAGTCATACGGGCATTAGTTCACCAAAATTTGTGAGTCATGTTGGATATCTGCAACCAGTCGTTGCAAGTCATACTTGGGGAAAGAGTCTAGTCCTTGCAAATGATATTGGCATTCATTCTCTATCCTATGTGAGTCAATATGGGGGTAAAGGTCCATTCCGCACAAGTCATATAGGATTTCAACAACCAACCTATGCTAGTCATGTTGGGAGCGTGAAACTTACCTATTCTATTCATTTTGGAGATATGTCAACAACCTCTACGAGTCATGTCGAACACAAGCAACCAACCACTGCAAGTCGTGCTGGGGTCATTGATACTACTCAAACTCCTATATGAATAGGATGTAAGCCCAATTTCCCTTGTAATATTTGCAGGGGAGATCACCTTACTCTTTTGTGCCCTAGTATTCTAGATGTACTAAGACTATGGTCCTTGTCTAATGGCCCTTCTAGTTCCGAGTCATCTTTTGTTTCCCAACAACTTATTTAGTCATTAGTTGATGAGGTGGTAATGCCAATGCAATATTTAGTTGATCCCACTCTTTTTTTTAGGGGTGATGTGTCTCTTGATCATGTTGTCTCACAACCTTTTCAACCAGTGGTTGAGGAAGTGGTCATTTTGATGCAATATTTAATTGATCCCACTTTTATATTAGAGAGTGATGAGTCTAATGAAGTGATCATGTCGATGAAATATTTGAGCGATCCCACTCTTATTTAGGGAAGTGATTCATCTTTCAACTATGTCTTTAGACTTTCCATTTCAGTACCTTCTGAACAAGGGGGAATTCCACTCTCTTTAAGTACAATCCCTCCAAGTACTAGGATGGTTTCCTTTGATTGGAATAATCTTTTGGAGCCTCACCTTAGTCTTCTACACCTTTCCAGATAATGGATAAAGTTAATTCAACAACCATTTTCAATTTTATTGTAGATGAAGAATCTTCTGCAAGTATTTTATCTTCCTTAGCCTGGGAATCTTTGGGTTCTCCCAAGATTGTGTCAACCACTAGTGAGTTGTTGGCTTTCGACAAAATACCTAGTGAATTTTGAAGAAATATTCCTCAATTTCCTATCATGTTAGGTGGGAAAACGGTCCTATTTGATCTTTCAGTGGTTCCAGACCCTTTAGACTTCAATATCCTTCTTAGGCATGATTATGTTTATGCTATGAATGCTATGGTGTCTATGCACTTTCATGTGATGAATTTTCATCACAACAGAAGCATTGTCACTATTGATCAACTTTCATTTGAAAATCACCATCCTAGTTAGACTTTAGCTCAGGTTTCCCCTTTGTCAAATCCTAGTATTCGAGTAGGATCTTCCCCGCCATGGGTGAACTATTTGGAATATTGTCCTTGGTGTTTAATTGCTTCTAAAATGGATCCTTTATAGTTTTGTTTTTCTTCTCGAGACAAGGTCTCGAAAATTGATCAGGTGTTTTATACAATAGAGGCACGTGATCCCATAATTTCCCCTTTTGGAACGATTAATCTCACACTTCGTCTTGAGTATGATATTACTATTTGTGATACCTCAAGCCCTGGTATGTTTATTTCACAGAGTCCTGGTTTTTTGGGTGTTAAATTGCATTCGGATGAGGCTATCCTTCAAGCTATGATTATGGATTTTCAACCTACTCCTGAACTGGAAAATTTATAGGTTTTTTACCAAAGAAATCCTTGGTATAATCCTATAAATGGGCTCTACCTGAGGAAGTACTATGCATAAGCCGCAAGGCTGTTTTGTACTTTGTACATATTGTACTTTTAGGGTTTCTTGTTTTCAATTTCGGTATTACATAACACATGTTGTTATCAGAGGTTTATATATTGGATTTTTTAAGTTCTGGTTGAGTGTTGTTCATTTTGTATACAAGAATTTGGATATGTTTTATTTCATACCCTTTCATTGTGTTGATCATTTCTTGCATGTAATGATATCAAAACTTTCATAAATGTTATTTTTTTCCCTTAATGCATTTTTTCATTATTCATTTCCTGATTCATTTGGTTTGAGGATCGACCCCACTGAGTTGTGACACAAAACCTCGTATGTTTTTTGGAAGTGTTTTAATTCATGTGGTAAATCCTATCGTTCATGGGTGCTCTAGTTAAGAACTTGTTCATAGTTTGATTCCTATGCTGAAGTACTTTCATAGACTTTGGAGCCCTACTTATTCCCTCCATGACTTTGTGTTGAATCCTCATGACTTCTTCTCATCCTTATTCTTCCCAATACCCTTCTGGATCCCTCATTCAAGTGTTAAGTTGTGACACTGTATTGCATTCCACTGGTTGCACTTTTGAGCCTAATGTCCGCTTCAACTTGTTGTCATATTGCCTCTTTGTCATGCATTCTCATTAGTTTCTAGCCTTGCATATTTTTCCCATGCAAGTTGAAACCTAAACCCTAGGATGAAACATTCCCCCAAATGTCCATATCCTACACATTCTTCCTTGCATTGAACATAGGTATGTTTTGTGCACTTGGAAATAATTTTATTTCCCATGACATTTGTTTCCTATGTGTATTTTAACATTATTTTATTATTTTTTAGGCTTTCCAATATGAAAAAGACAAAAAAAAAAATAACGAAAAAAGAGTGTGTGAATGAGTATTCTTTACCATTATTGGCAGTAGTTGAGCCAAATCTAAACAAAGAACAAAGTTTTGAGTCCAGTCTCAACAATTTGGGTTAGTATGATTTTAGGAAATTGAACCAGTTACACAGAGTTGTACTCCTTTGAATGATTATTCTTCAAGTCACTATAGAGATTCTGTTATTTCCTCCTACATCAGAGACTTATGTCAATGTTCATTTTCAGTTCATGCTTCCTAAGTCACATATTGTGTTGTGTTCTATTTCAGAGGAAGTTTTATCTTGTGTCAGCCATTTCGCAGAATTTCTGACTTTCCAAGTCAACCTTTCCCTATGTCAAGTACATCTCAGAATCAAAATTATTTTTTTCCTATAACCATGCTAGTATGGAGGGTCTCCATTGATTTCATGCTAGCAAGTTAATATCTTATCGAATACGACAAATTGCTCTGAGAATTTGACCTATAGTTGCACCCTAGGACTATTTACATCAATTATATGTGACCTTGTGCTCACCAAATGACATTCCATCATTAGTTGTTGAATGAGTGGTTTCCCTTGTGTTCGACAACAAGAAAATTATTTCAACATAGGGATTCATGTAGTAGATTAGATTCCATTTGTCCCCATTGTTGGTTTCCTTGCCTTTGTTGAAAATATTCATTATTGGATGTTATTCATAGGGTATTTTTTTTGCATTATTTACATCTGGTCCACATAAGAGATGTACTTTGTGGTGGTCCTTTCAATCTTTTGTTTGAGATGTTCCAAATACTTGGCCTTCTGCTACTCCTCGTGTTGGATGATGAGATATTCCTTAATTCCCTCCTTCCAACAAATCTATTCCTATCGAATTCAACACATCTTGATATGGAATAGGGATCTAGAGTCATTATTAGTACCTTGGGGATTGCAGTCATCAGTGGAAGGTTCCCTCTCTATTGACAATGAGAATATAACAATGTCCCCATATCAATAGATTCTACCAGGAATTCAGTATAATAACTTCTATTAACACTTGTTATATTGTACTAGGTACCTTGATGATGTTGGAATACTTAGAGGGGGGTTTGAATCAATATGAGCACTTGATACCACTTTTAACGGCAATATATAATATTTCACTTTATCAACAATGTTTAACAATTTATCATCAATGTATCATATATGATTGCATTCAATATATCATAAGAATATAATCATAACAAACATCACATCAACAACATCACATCAAAAAATCAGTACACCAATATTTACATGGAAACCCAAATGGGAGAAAACCATGAAATGATTTCTTATATATGTCAAGAATTCATTCATATGAAGAATAGACTTCCCAATTCTCCAGTTGCAACTGGAAGGAGGCTACCACCCCCTATTTACATACTCCAACCTAAAGGAGGATACAACTCCCTAAATTCTTTATCACCAACTAGAAGGAGTCTACAATCCCATGGGTTCTTCAGCTCAAACCGAAAGGTGGATATAACCACCTAGTTTTCAGGATCCAACTTGAAGGAAGATACAAATTTCTAATTGTCTAGATCCAACCAAAAGGAGACTAATACCCTCTTTCCTTGCCCCATCCAACCACCCTGAAGTATAAGTGTAGACAAATTTTCACTACCACAATCACTGCCACTGTCACTGCCACTATCATTATCACTGCAACATCACCTTTAACCTATCAACCTGTCACTATATCCAAAATTCAACTGTCACCGATACTCAACCAGATCCTTTAACATAGATCATATACCAAGTACAACTCTCACTAGTTGTCCAACATCACCAAGACATGCCTCTACCAAGAATGTACCAATATCGTAAACATACCATCACAGGGTATGTGTCTCAACCATGTACTAAAGCATGTACCGAACTATCAACTTGTACCATACCAAGCAACAACCATATACCACAACCTATGCAACAAGTGCATCAACCATGCACCAATACCTATACCAAACTGTTAGAGAAAGAATATTTGGGAGTTAAGCAAGGAAGAATGGATGAAAGTGAACAATGTGTGCCAAAAATAAGGAAGACCAGTGCAACAAAGGGAAAAGGAAGTAGCACGCAACAAGATTTGCAGAAATTTGGCGCAAATGTGGAAAACCTAGCCATGTTAGGGTTAGGGTTTTGGAGTCATAATGTAAGGTTTTTAACCCATTTTGTAGTATAAATAAGAGGTATAAGGTAGATTTAAGAATAATCCTTATATTTTGTGTGGTATCTTTAACTTGTTTCTTTGAGAAATAACTTAATTTTGGAGAGTCCTTTTGAGTTTTGAGTCTGTGTATTGTTGAGAGATATGGAGCTTAGATAGAGTTGATGTAAATGGGGTTCAGATCTCAAGATTTAGAGCTTGGTGTGACGTTGGTCCACCTCACCACTATTCTCATATCCTATGATGTAATGCACACAATGTTATTTTGATGAAGAATAAGAAATAAGAAGAAGATCGTTGTGGAAATATCCCTAGAGGGGGGTGAACCATGGTAAAACATTGTGTTGCAATATGTTTGAATTCTTTTGTTACTTTTGAAATTATTGTTAAATGGTTAGATGAATGAACAGTTTTAATTTCAACGTGCACTAGAATATTCCATAGCTAAGCTAAGGCCCTGCAAGCAACATTACAGTTAGAAGAAAATCAGTACAAGTATACAGATCTAGTTGTGGAAGATATGAAGTAATATCTAAAGAACTTAACATTCCAATTGAGTAAAAACAAAGTAAAGGAGAAAAGAGAAGATGTCTAGTGTACAATGTGCAGGACAAAAGGCTATCACAAGAATGAGTGTCCATTATTTACGCAGTATACTAGACTGGGTATGCCAAACCCTTTAGATTAAGGAGGACCATTGTGTGAGACTTGAAAAACACATGGGCATGATCCCTATCATTTCCCCTTAATTCAAAAGTATCATACAATACCAAAGAGAAAATTTTGTAATTTTTGCAAGTCAGTTGGACATGAAGACAAGGACTGTAGAAACTTGGAGATGATGAAAGAAAGGATTGCAGATACATACAGGGTGCATGATTAGCATGTAATTGTACAATCTGTGTAGAAGCCGCATTATAACAATGTGCAACAGAGGCAATATAACAACACATAACAACCACGATATAATCACACGCAATAGTTTCAATCACAATGATAGTACAATAATGCGCAATAGTTTGGAGCACCACTAGAGTAGTGCGCAAAAACACCATAGTACAATAATGCGCAACTGAAGTATAATCAAGGACATCAGTGTAATACACCATGCAAAGATAATCATGGAAATAAAGGAGGATTTATAGGAGGAGGTTTTGAAGGAAGAGGCTTTGGAGGAGGTTGTGGAGGAAGAGGCTATGGAGGAGGTCGAGGACCAGTTTTTTTTCATAACTGTCAGAAACTAGGGAACTATGAAAGAGACTACCCACATCCACTTGTGACATGTATGCATTTTTTCACAACAGACGATGAAAAAAATACTTTCCAACACTTTTGATAAAGATATATGACAAGAGGAATCAGACTAATGAGAATGTACAATGGATCAGGGTGGAAAATTGAGAAGAGGATGGGAAGAATATTAACATAGTTATTATAGGTGGAGAAAACACAAGAGAATATGCATCCAAGAAGGATTAGGACCAGTACCAGTGGGTCAGGAAGAATACAACACCTGAACAAAGGTTTGATGCACATAAAGAGAAAGAGATATTTAAAGAATCTAGGAAGGAGATTTTGAAAGAAAATATTGCATCCACTTCAAGAAAAAATCCAGAAGATGAGATAATAGTGTATGACATGCCTTCATTATTTGATTATACCAATCAAGACCAGTCTTCAGATCAAGTAAATAACTTAAGAACCTTTTTGGGGTCATGTGTAAAATTGTTGAATGATAAAAACTCCTTACAAGCACTATAGATTTTTTTTATAAAAGTACAATTATGGGGAACAAGGGTTAAAAAGAGTCAATCAAGTCTGTAAGAGGAGAAGAACCAACAGGGAATTTATATTGAATGGAAAGATAGGATATTTCAATATGGGGGAGATCATACTAGACTTAGGATCTGAAGTCAATGTTCTGCCAAAGAAGACTTGTGAAGTTATGGGAGAACCTCAACTGGGTTATTCACATATTCAGTTGAAGTTTCAAAATCAACACAGAGTGGTGCCAATTGGTAGGTTGAAGGGGATTCTAGTATATTTAGATGGTGTGTGCATGATGGAAGACTTTAAAGTCATTGACATAGTGGAAAACACTTCACCATCTCCATCATTGTTAGGTCTAGATTGGGATTTTGATAACCATGCTATTATCAATTTGAAGACAAGAAATATGATCTTTGATTCAAGGGAATAAATCTTTATTCCACCATTGGATCCCTCAAAAAGAGGGAGGTATGTGGAACCTGCGAAAAATAATATTCTTACTAAAGATGTGAATAAACTATACATAACTACCGCACGCAAAGAGGATTATATAAACCTAACTGTAGATGGCATCCTTAGTTGGAGGAGTATTAGTTCTTGTGCTTTAGACTCTAACAAAGGACTAAAAAACTGGCAGCAATGACTACATGAATTATCCACTAGGAGATGTGCCAGAATGACGTGCATGTTGAGATGGATTGGTTCAGAGGTAAGAGAGCCTTCTAATTTTTATGGTATGAATGACTTAGAAGATTTTTTGATGAAATTTCAGCAAGTTGTAGTAGAAAGTCAGATACTACCAATATTAGATATTGATTTAAAAGATACACCTCCAATATGGTGGGGTACACACAAGGCAAAGATCAACAATTGGTTTTAGTGAAAAAAGTTACTGCGCATCAGATTCGATGTAGAGAAGCAACATAGATATGAGGAGAAATCTGAGGGATTTGGAAAATCTCAAGAACATGTAGTTAAGTGTATAGTTCAATAGAGATTAGTACCACTAGAAGAATGGCAACACCATTTCATTTACACACTTGAAGACATTCCAAAGAATTGGTACACAAAATAGGAACAACGCAGAGATACTGCTAACTCGGAAGAGATATAGCATAACATTATAGTTACATTTTCCTTTGAGCACAATAGTCTAGAGATAGATACAACGTTGAAAGTGGTAAGAGATAGGATACTTGAAGAACCAGAATTTGAAAAAATCCCAGCATATCAGAAGCAGGCTAGAAAGAAAGTTAAATAATTGCTGCATTGTTATCACGTCCCATGAGAAGAAGATATAGCAAAAGATAATCTGTGCAATATACAAATCCCAGAAGTTGAAGGTGAAAATGAAGTAGAAGGTCCCAGGATAGATTCATAATACTATGCTTCACCATTAAAAATCAAGAAGGTCAACATTGGAACTACAAAAAACCCAAAAATGGCAAGTATTGGAGATTATTGGGATAATAAAATAGTAGAAAGGATCACAAAATTACTACGTGAATACAATGACTTAATCCCAATTAAGTTCTTAGGGATCAAGGGATTAGTAGGAGATCTTGGAGAAATGAATATCCCTTTGAAGCCAAAATAAATACCTATCAGACAAAGACCTTACAGATTTAATCCAATGTACAAAGAGAAGGGGAAGGCATAAATTGACAATATGCTAGAAGCTAGTTTCATAGAACTTGTACAAGACTCAAAATCGATCAGTTCTATGGTGGTTCTAGAAAAAAAGAAAGGATTGATTAGGATTTGTGTAGATTTGAGAAAATTGAATGATGCTTTCCTACATGATCCTTTTCCTACCCCTTTTACAAATGAATTATTGGAAAATGTAGGGCGTCAAGAAGCTTATACATTAACAAATGGATTCTCAGGATATCATCATATTAGGATCGCACCAGAATATAGACAAATGACTACATTTTCTACAGAGTGGGGATCATTTCAGTATATAATTATGCCACTTGGTTTGAAGAATGCACCAACAATTTTTTCAAGGGTAGTAGTAGAAAATTTTAAGGACTTTATTCATAATTTTTTGGAGGTTTACTTGGATGATTAGATAGTGTTCAACTTGTTGAAGGATAATGTTGAATTATTAAGGCTGATGTTGGACAAATGCAGATAATTTCATATATTATTAAATATTAATAAATGTACTTTCAATGCACCTTTTGGTATTTTGTTAGGGCATGTAGTGTGTAAACAAGGTCTACTAGTTGATCCTGCTAAAATTATTGTCATGGTTAACATACGACCACAAAGTCAGTGTGCTAGTTCAAGAGTATGTTGGGCCTTATAGGATATTCCATAAATTTCATAAGAGGATATTCATAGATTATTGTGCCAATGGAGAAGTTGTTGCAGAAAGAGACTAGGTATCAATGGAACGAGGAATGCCAACAAAGTTTTGATATTTTGAAGGAGAAGATGGTTACTGCGCCGATTTTAGTATTCCGAGATTGGGAAAAATAATTTCATGTGCATGTGGATGCATCTATGATAGCATTAGGAGTAGTATTATCCCAAGCAGGAGAAGGTGATATAGATCGCCCTATAGCATTTTCCAGAAGAAATGTATCATATTCATAATAGAACTATAAAACTACATAAAGGGAAGGATTAGATATGGTGTATGCTTTGGAGAAATACAAACATTACTTGTTAGGGAAACATTTCAATATGTTTATAGATAATTATTCTCTAAGATATCTAGTCAATAATCTAGTGTTGGGGGAAGGATATGCAAATGGATGCTTTTGTTTCAAGAATTTGACTTTGAAGCTTTGGTGAATCCCGAAAGATTGAATGCAGGACTAGATCACTTATCCAGGATAAAAGACAACTTTCCATATCCACAATTGTTTTCAGTACAGATAGTTGATGTGTATTTTTCTGATATTATCGTGTTTTTGAGTACAAGATTTGCACCAATATAATTCACTACTGCGCAGAAGAAAAATTTGGTGGTTAGATTTGTAGATTATCATTTGATTGTAGGTCATTTATACAAACATGGAAAAGATGGAATATTAAGTAGATGTGTGATGGAGCATGAAAGGCCTATGTTTTTAGCAGAGGCACATTAAGGGATTATTGGAGGACACTACATAGGAAAATATACCATAAAGAAGGTATTTCATGCATGGTTATGGTGGCCAACAGTTCATAAGGATTCAAAGGAATATTGTCAGAAGTGTGATGTTTGTCACATATTTGGGAAGCCATCTAAGAGGGATGAGATGCCATTGATATCGCNAGTATTTGATAAGTGGGCAGTAGATTTTGTAGGTCCAATTAATCCACCGGCTAGAATATCAGGTCGTCCAGATTTAGGAGTGGAATGAACTAATTAACAGACTGAATATAATAAAAACAAAGATATGAAGAATCACACAGATATCCAATGAACAATATCTTCTATTGAATAAATGATATAGGATAAAACTATAAAACTGTAGAAATGAAACCCTTACTTGAATGGTGGTATCTATCTCTGAGAAGAGATGTGGCTTCTACGCCCATCTTTCTGAGAAAAATGATTACACTGAGGCTCTAGAGGCCTTTTTGATATTACTCATGAATTCCAAAATCCTAAACATCCAAAATCCTAACCCTAGGAGGTGAAATTCCAAAAGTCATGTGGGTGCCTATGGGTAAGTTAGTACCTCAACTTCCCAGGGTCGTAAATTTTCCATACGACCTCTGTTTTAGGTGCATGATAGCCCATTGGAAAGGTATTTCAAGGAACTACACATTACACCATCAAACTTTGACTTTGTCTAGAGTTTAACTATGTAGAGCCAAAAAAGCACTGTTTAGGGCTCTAAAACGTCCCTAGAAGTACAAAAATATGTGTTGACATGAAAAAATACAAAATAAGTTAGTTGGAATATGTGAGAGGCAACCAGTATCAACCTAGAAGATGTGTATGGATTCAAACATTCCCATAATTGTAAAACCCACAGTTACAAAGAAGTACAAAAGAACGTGTTGAACTAAAAACGAACAAGAGGAGCCTATTGGAATAAGTGGGTGGCCACTAATATCCAACAAGATCAATCATGCCCCCTTATGATGCAATGGTATCTATTTCTTTGAGTTTCCCCATCAGGTGAGGAAACTTTTGCTAGATTTGGCCCTGAGTGAGCCACTTTCCTTGGTGTAGGAGTTGCCCTGCCTTGACAACCCCATAAAGTTGGATCCTCTACTAGTGAGTTCCATTTACCTATGTGTCCACTATCGTATCAGTGGATGCATGTACCATGGATTTAGGGTTGATATATATTGGTTTTAGTTGTTCTACGACCTCTGAGGTGTCCAATAATGGTGGAAAATATGGCCGAAGGAGGTCCACTTTGAACACTGGTTGCAGGCCAAGGAAGGGTGGAGTGTTGAGCTCAAAAGTATTTCTACCCACAACCTTTGTGATAGTGTAATGCCTATAGAGAAGTGGGTGGAGATTCTGATGGGGCCCTTTGAGATGCTCCTTTTGCAAATGTAACCAAACTTTGTCACCAACCTGAAACTAGTGCGGTACCCTGTGTTGATCATGGCATTGCTTGTATTTAGCATTGGATTTATGAAAAATCTCTTGGACCTATTGGCGGATGTGCTGAATCCGCTCAATGAATCTATTGGATTTTTTGGTCTCAGAGAGAACATGGGAAGAGTCTGTCTGTGTAGTGGCAAGAGGTAGTGCAAAATTAATGGGACCTAAGGGTTGGAATCCCAACCCCACCTGAAATGGCCTATGGTCAGTGGAGCTATTGAGATCCCTCTCATAACAGTGCTAAACATAGGGGAGACTTTCATCCCATGTACGTGGATTCTTAGAGTTGTATGTGTACAGGATGTGCACAACCATCCGATTGCTGACCTCTATTTGGTCGTCTGTTGGGGGGTGGAAAGTAGTGGATTTAGTGAGCTTGGTGTCCAACAATGACCAGATACTGGACCAAAATGTGTTGAGGAATCAACTGTCCTGATCGGAGATGATGGCTCGTGGGATCCCAAAATGGACCCACACTCGTTCAAAGAAGATCTTGGCAGTATCTGTCGCTGTGATATTATTCTTGTAGGATGTGAGGATTTCCATCTTTGAAAACAATCAATGACCAAAAATATACAGTGATTTCCTTGCTTGGTGGACGGAAGGCCAGACATGTAATCCATTGTGATGGATTCCCAAGGCTTCTTGGGAGTGGGAAGAGGGGTGTATAAGATTTATTCTTGATGGATGGCCTGGAAATGGAAGTGTAAGATATGATATAATTGTTGATGTCTTGTCTACAAATGTTTCTAAAGAACAACCACAATTTTTTCCATGCCAAAATGTCCTGCCATCCGACTATAGTGGGATTCCCAAATCAACTTCGCATGGTCTCTTGTAGGAACACATATATGGCCCAGATGGCATAATAATCTTCCCTAAATGTAAAAATCGGTAACAGTTGAGCCTATACCCAAGAGATAATAGGTGGTGCCGAAGTACGGATCTTGATGATAAAGGTGGGGCCACTCAAATGCATCATGTCCACAGGGATGGAGCATAGTGGTGAGTGCAACCACAGGAGGTTGAATGAGGTAGTCGTCGACACGATTTGAGATCCATTTCTTATACTTGATGTTGACATGGAACTGTTGCTGGTAGGTAGATCACTTTTGATGGTGGCCATTCTACAATTTCCCCTATGTCTGTATGAACTGTCGAGGCTTGTGATCAGTGTCAATGATTGTCTCCTTTCCCAGAATTTAATGTTTTCATTGACGATAGGCTTGTATAGAGGAATACATTTCCTTGTCAGAGGTGGGGTATTTTCAGATAGCATCTAAGAGTGTCTCACTATGATAGGCCACTGAATGACCGTGTTGAGTGAGAAATACATGTACAACATAGTTATATGCATTAGTCTCAATCTCGAATAGTTGTTGCGGATCGGGAAAGGAGAGTACTAGAGCTGAGCACAAGAGATGGTTAAAATCATAAAATGCTCATTTTTGTTCCTTACCACACACTAAATTTTCTCTTCCACCACCCTTGTTCACCTATCTAAGGGCCCATGCAATATGGGAGAATCCCAACATGAACCATTGGTAGAAGTTTCCCAATCCCAAAAGGCTCGAAATCTTGGTTAGTATGGTCGGGGATGGCCAGTCACGAATGACTTGGATCTTAGATGGATCAACATGTACCCCATGCTCATCAACAATGTAGCTAAAGTATTGGAACATGTTCATGCTAAAAGAGAATTTGTCGAAGTTGGCATATATCTTGTGCTGCTGCAGAGTGCTCAAAACTTGTTGAATATGTCGCATGTGCTCCTCCCAAGTTCCGCCAAAGATGAGGATGTCATCCAAATATACCACCATAGAAGAGTTGGTGAAGGGTCTCAATACATCATCCATCAACCTCATGAAAGTGGTTGGTGCATTTGTTAAGCCAAAGGGCATGACCAGCCATTCAAAGAGACCTTCTTTAGATTTGAAGGTTGTCTTCCATACATTAGTTGGAACGATGGGAACGTAGTGGTAGCCAGAATTTAGTTCAATCTTGTTGAAGAACATTTCCTCGTTGAGTTGGTCAAGAAGGTTATCAATCCTGGGAATTGGGTACCAGTTCTTGAATGTGATTTTGTTTAAGGATATGTAATCAATGTAGAGTTGCCAAGTCCCGTACTTCTTTTTCATGAGTACAATCGAGCCTCTGTAAGGGGAGGAGTTGGGTCTAATGTGCCCATTTTGAAGAATATCTTGGATTTGACGCCTGATTTTGTCATTTTACATCAATGAGTGACGATAGACTGTTCCATTAGGTAGAGGTGCACTGGGGGTAAGAGAAATTGGATTCTTGAATTGGAAGTGTGTCGGTACCCCGGTGGGTGAGGAGAAGATGTATCTATATTCTTCCAAGATCCCGTCCACTTGCTTCTACTGCAAAGAGAGGCTTTGTGCAGAGGCCACAAATGTGGCAGTGACCTTCTACTTACTGTGAGCATGAATCAGAAAGAATATGAAATTCTCAGTCTGTGAAATGACCTTACTGCATTTCTTAGTATACATTAAAGAAATAGCATTAGGCGACACTACCTCTAGTATCCTTTGCAATTGTCTACCCAAAGTAATAATAACACTACGGATTCTAGACTCATACACATCATGATGATTTCAAAAATATGGTTTTCCTAAAAGAACATCACAAACTTCAAGGGGAGGAATATCACACATTACCTAATCTTTGAAAGGCTTGATGTCGTAGGGTAGACGACATTGTTGGATGACACGAAGATATCTTCCTTGGTGAAGCCAGCCGATGGTGTAGGGCTGTGGGTGTGGTGTCGTTGGGAGGTCTAGTCATTTGATGACCTCTGCTGAAATCAGATTCTTTTCACTGTCACTATCGATAATGAAATGAAGCGGAGCTCCCTTTACCCACATTTGTGAGTGAAAGTGGCACTCGCCTTCCTTTGGTTCTTTTGGTTCACTTGGATAGACTTTGATGGTAGCGACAATGGCATTACATTCATTATTAATAATTTTCTTCCCTCCTTTGGGATCTAATTCAAAATCAAAATCAGCCTTTGACTCGAAAACCTTCATCTTTGCCATGAGTGACTACTTGGGGAGGCATTCTGTTAGACAACTGAGAGGGGGGGGGGTGAATCAGTTGTTACCATGATTAAACAATTATGCTTCTTTTAAAACTCTTTGCAGAAAGACTGAATGATGATCACAATAATGCAAAGAAATAAACACAGTGTCAACATCATTCACATATATGAGAAACACAAAGACAGATATTTCCTGAGGAAACCCATGCAGGGTAAAACCTCTTTTTATTTATATGATAAGTAATGGTTACAATCTTTACAGTATCATACATATGAGAACCAACTCATAATGAGGGTACAA
>JASDQU010025753.1:5587-29628 GCA_032191745.1 Picea mariana | reverse complement strand
TTGATGGTCTTCTTTCAAAAATCGTTGGCACATTTCCTTGTTGATTCCTACACCTTTGAAGTATTTGACTCCTCTATTAGGTAATCTCGTGACCTCCCTTAAGGTTGCTTCATTGATTGTCAGTTGTAGATTGCCTATATGTGCAATCTCTCCATCGTAACCCTAAATAAATTCGTGAGATATCTTCTAGTGCCAACTTGTGAATTTTTCCAGAAATGGAATCCATCCCGATCTAGCATATTTTTCTTGACATAATTTGAACTCCTCGGTTTCTCTATAAATTTGGAAGACTGGTTTGTGTCTACTAACGACCATCATTATAAGTTGTGAGAAAAGGATCTGGTTGTAGCACAAGGGTTTAGTCAATTGATGAGGGTAAGGGTTTGGTATCAGAGAGGAGTAGGCTCGGGACTAGAGAAAGTTCATGACAAGGGGAATATGGTGATGTTGTTGATAATGCGAATGGTAAGTTTAAGTAAGGATGCCGCAAGGAAAATTTATGACCAGGTGAGGCTTATCTGGATGGCTTCGCCACCCAGATAAGCCATTTCATTTCTACCCGTTACTATAATGATGAGGACAATACGTTGGGTGTCAAAGCATCATTCTGGGATAGGTGATTGGAATTTCGGGTGGTGAATTTGATGTTGGATCATGGTTCATGACATAAGATAGGTTCGTGAATTTCTTAAGGATCAAATATATTTGTGGCTTATCATTACTAGACATGTTTCATATTTTGATGTGATTTTTCCCTTAACCATGTTCAAGTGCTATGAGAGGATTGATTAAGTTTAGGCATATGGATATGAGGGATAGGTGCATGGTTTTAATACTAAGGTCATAAGATCTAGTATATATTTTCATACTTATTCTAGTTTTATGAGCATAGGAAAATAAATACCATGTTACCTTTGTTTTTACCTTTGTATGATCAATACCCATAGCATGTGCGACTGCTTGTAAATTGTCAAAATTCATCCTTTTAGACTGAAGTTTCTTGAAAATTTGGTACGGGATTATCCTATACTTCTTTTATTCTATGCTTATCTTCTTTTGTATTTGGTTCTGCAAGGTGATCATGTGAGTCTGAAAAAGAGTTCTGAAGGGGCACTTTGACTTTCTCCCATGCCAAAGATGGTGTATATCTGTATGCAAGAAGATTCAACATTTTATATCATATTGGAGAAAAGATGATAAGAGAAAAAGAAACCAATCAAATTCCAGAATTACATTTATCACCTAGCATATGATCCGATACCTAAAAAGTGAAATTGCCCTTCTTTTGATGGATTATTGACAAAGGTAGCATTCAGCAGTGAAAGAGTGAATATTTATATGTTTGCTAGAAGAATAGATCCCACCTAACTTGATTCAAATATTTACTATCATTGGATGTTATAGATAAATTTCATAGTATAAGTATATTAGACTCCCTAGTTAGGGCTCCACTCTTAAGAAGTTTCCTTCTTAGGTAATGTAGGCTTTAGATATCAAATCGGTAAGTTGACTTAGGGTGATTCTCAAATGAACATTTGCTTGAAGTAATTATGTTGCTGATTAATCTGCAGTTTGTATCTCATGAAAGCCAATAGTGACATTTTCTCTTTCTGTTTTGGATGACAAAAGTGAATTTTTCAATCAGACAAGTATAGATGAGACATTTCTCAACCAGAACCCACTGCCAGCAAGACTATCCAGTACTCCGGTGGGGTAGTTGTGATAATTAGTGAGAGGTGCCTTCCCCTCACAGAATGCCCCATTACCAACAGGCCTGTTCAGTACCCTGGTGGGTTTTCCTAGTCATACCATAGATCGGTACCCACTGCTAAAAGAATTGTTCAGTTTCCTGGTGGGTTAGTCTCTTAAACCCTTTTTCCATCAGAGGCTTCTTCTCCATAGTAACCTATTTTGGTTTTTATTAAAGAGTGCTTTGCATAGTGACAAGGGAGGCTCGTCTGAAAACCTTTTTGTAGGCTGGGATGGTATTGGGTTGGAAGGAATATACTCTTCTTTTGAATGCATTTTAAAGATTTGTCTGAAGGAAAAATAAACTTTTTATGCACATTATTTCTTTAGAGTGATCCAGATGTATAATTTTGTCTAAATTTCTCCATAAGAGAATGACCCAAATTTTCCTTAGGGTACTGGTACATCCTCTTCCATAAAAGTTTTGGTAGTGTGCCCATGGTAGAGAGTATTCATATACTCATATGTTACTCTTTAATAAGATAATCCAATGAATACTATTGAAGTCTGGTTAGGGTGAGATAATTACTTATAGGCTAATATATATTTTTCCTTTAAATCATGATGAAATACTGGGTAAAGGCAAATTCTAGTCTTTGAAGCATATTATGGTTCTTTGATCAATCATAGGTAAAGATTGTGTCCCTCTTTTTATTTTGTTTTTAAGAAACATAACCAAAAGAAATTAAAATACTTATTTTTAACTAGTAACAGAACCAAAAGAAATTAAAATACTTCCCTTTAGCTGTCAACATAACCAAAAGAAATTATTGCTTCACAAGGGCTGCCATTTGATAGTGCATTCGGCTTCTTGGTTCCATATTAAGTGGTTGTTTGCATGGATTCATACTTCATATTAATTGACATAAGATTTTGAAATATGCATAGTATGCTTTGTCAATTAGGTAATGTGTCTTGATAGTACTGTATAAGGACACACTTATGGTACCAAACTGCTGGTACCAGACTACTGGTACCAGACCAGAACAAGATTTCTAGTACAGAAGCATAAAAAAATATTGTTGATGCCTACAAACTGATGTTTAGGAAGTTCGTGAAGGATCAAATAAATTATAGAAATTTACTTACAAAAAAAGGAAAAAAATTGTGAAAGTAAAACAAAAGGAGGTAAGAATATCTTGTTACCTTCAGCTTATTAACAAAATTCGATCCACACCTATGTACAAAAGTTTAAAATAAGCCAATCAATCAATGTGGATTAGTAGGAGGGTCTCCTTCCTTACTGATCATCTACATACATGAATTCTATAGTATACGAGTCAGGAATTCTTCTTTTGACAGGGGTTTGTTGTAAACTCGCAACCGGTGACCATTCACAAGTAGTGGTGTTTGTTGTTCATCAATTGTCTCTATCCTGATTGAACCATTATCGTAGATAGTGTCAATTTTTTAAGGTCCCATCCAATGGGTGGTTAACTTACCTTTGAAGTTCTTGAATCTGTTGTCATACAATAGGGCACAATCTCCTTGTTGAAATTTTTTCTTTTTCAGATACTTGTCATGCCATTTTGTACTATGTTCTTGAATGAGGGTAGTTCTTTGAAGTGCTTCCTTCCTGGTTTCATCCAACTCATTAAGCTGCAAGAGTCTTTGTTGTTGGGCTTCATCCAAGTTCATGCCAACTTGTACTACAGTCCTGAAGGTTTTGATCTGGAATTCTATGGGAAGAAGCACCTGCTTTCCATACACCAACTCATAGGGTATATGTTTTGTTGTATTCCACCAGGTGATTGTATAAGCCCATAAGGATTCTAATAATCTATTATCCCAATCCTTATGGTGCATATGCATTGTTTTGGTAAGAATGGACTCAATAACTTTGTTGGTAGATTCTACTTATTTTCCTATGGATGGTAGGGTGTAGATTTCTTGTGTTTGATTTGGTACTATTCTGTAACAGATTTGACTATATGAGAGGCAAATTGAGTTCCCTGATCAATCACAATTTCTCAAGGTACACCAAATCTAGTAAAGATATCATCAAAAATGAAGTCTACCACTGATTGTTCACTTGTAGCTGGTAAAGATTTTGCTTCAACCCATTTAGTCACATAATTAGTGCATACAAGTATATACTTGTTCTTTTTAGATGCAAGGTTACTGGGTCCTACAAAATCTAACTCCCATTTCTTGAAAGGATCAATAACTACTTGGGCTTGAAGTGGAATTTGGTCTCGTGCAATAGGCTTACCCATTCGTTGGCATTCATCACAATTTGATACATACGTTTTAGCATCTCTGAAAATATGGGGCCAGTAGTAACTAGATTGCAGAACTTTGTAAGTGGTCCTCTTGTCTGCGAAGTGTCCTCCACAAGGACCATCATGGCAAGCTTGTAGAATATCATGAATTTCATCTTCCCTTACACATCTACTGATCACCAAATCTGTTCCTATTTTGTAGAGGCAATCATTGTGCCACATGTAATTTGCACTTAGTTGAACTACTTTCTATTTTTCTCTAGGAGACCATTTCTGAGGCATATTCCCTATCACAAGATAGCTAGCAACATCTGCATACCACGGAGTGAATGTAGAAATAGGAAATAAATTTTCATCAGGAAAGTTATCTTCTACTGGTGCATTATCTCCCAGATGAACCATTCTAGATAAGAAATCAGCCACAAGATTATCTTTACCAGGTCTATCAATAATGTTGATATTAAACTCTTGTAATAATAAGAGCCATCGTGTAACTCTAGGATTTGTTACAAGTTTGTCCATTAAGAATTTGATGGATGAATGATCAGTGTGTACAAAAGCTTCATATCATGTCATATAGTGTCTAAATTTATTGATAGCATGGACTACAACTAGCAATTCTTTTTTTGTGACCATAGAATTAACTTCAGCTGGAGACAGATTTTTACTGATGAAATAAATAGCATAGGGCATTTGATTTTCTCTTTGTCCAAGGACTGCCCCAAGGGCTGTGTTTGAGGCATTGGTACAGATATGAAAAGGAATGGACCAATTTAGTCATCTTAATACAGGGGTAGTTGAAAATTTATGTTTTAGAATTTTGAAAGATATTTGGCATTCATCATCCCACTTAAATTTGGCTTCTTTAGATAATAATTTGAATAAAGGTGTAGCTAGGCTTGTAAAATTCGGAATGAATCTTCTATAGTAGCCAGCATGTCCTATAAGTTGTGGACTTCCTTTTGTGAGGAAGGTATTCTAATTTGTGTGATGATATAAATCTTTGCCGAATCAACTCTCATTCCAGAACCGGAAATGTGATGTCCCAAAACAATACCTCCAGTGAGCATCATTTTTTATTTTTCATTACTTAAGGAAAGATTAGTTTCCTTACACCTAATCAAGACTTTTTATAGACTGGTGAATGATTCCTGGAAGTCTTGTCCATGGACTGTAAAGTCATCCATGTAGACTTACACACAATCATTGGTCAAGTCAGAGAAAATGTCTAGGACAGCTCTTTGAAAAGTGGTTGGGGCATTGCAAAGTCCAAAAGGGAGAAACCTATAAGCATATGTGACCCAAGGGCAGGTGAAAGTGGTATTCTCCTAGTCTTCGGGTGCTATTTGTATTTGGTTGTAACCACTAAACCCATCTAAGAACAAAAAATACTTCTTTCCGGACAAGGTATCCAACACCTGATCAATAAATGGTAAGGGAAAATAATCCCTATGGGTGGCTTTGTTTAGCTCCTAGAAGTCTACACATATCCTCCACTTACCATTTTCTTGAGAACTATGACAAGTGGAGATACCCATTGACTATCTAAAATGGGGTATATGAGATTGGCTCGAAGGTGTTTTTGCAATTCCTCTTTTACAATATCTTTAAGGGTCGGATTCATCCTTCATTGAGGCTATCTAACTGGTCTGATTTGGTCATTAGTGTAGATATGACGTTTGCATGTATCAGGGTGAATGCCTTTCATGTCTACATAATCCCATGCAAAGGCATCAAATTGTCTTTGGAGCATTTCAATCACTTGTGTCTTTTGTTATGGTTCCAAACTAGAGTTGATATACAAAGGTTTTCCTGGGATAATCTCAACAAGTTTAGTGGTTTCTTCCTTGTCTCAGGAAGATGGTGATAAAGTATATAATTGATTGATATTAGGGTGCCAAGTTTGTTGAAATTCAAAACTAAAAATATGTGACAATTCTGCAAAAGACCTTGGGTATTCAATGCAATTTGTGTCAGCCAAAAATAAGCTTAAGATTTGTTCATCTGATTGTTCTTGTATTCCTCTTACTTGTTCAAGTGTTAACAGAGGTCTGATGCAATCTTCCTCTCCATAAGGGTTTTCTAACCAAATAGGTATTTCCTGTGTCGGTTGGGCAGGAGGGAAGAGGACAAGTTTTTGGCTATGTGTGCCATTGGATATAGTCATCTCACTAGACTGACAGCTAATAAAGGCATATGCTATGGCCAGCCAAGGGCAGCCAAGAAGCACAGGGTGTCCTAGTTTGGAGGATGATTTATAATAGATGACTAAATATTCTACTGGATATTCCCAAGAAGCTAGAGTGACTGTGACATCATCTAGACTTCCTGCAGGGCTAATGAATGACTTATATGCCAACTCGATCATGGTTTGGGTTGGTCTTAACTGGTTGATTTGAATATTTTTCATAGTGTCAAAAGGAATTACATTAATAGCTGCACCCAAATCAATGAGTGTGTTTGGTAGAGAAATGCCATTAATTTCAACAATGACTACTGGATTTCTAGGGTCATTATATTTGTATGGCATTTCAGAAATAAATTCAGATAATTGTCCCACTACCTGAACAAGGGGAGGTTCCTTCTTCTTCCTTCTTGGTTTCTTAATGCAAAGATCCCTTATGATTTTGGCGTATATGGGGATATCCTTAATGGATTGCAGCAGAGGTATTTTTATGCACACATTTCGTAATTCATATTCTATATCTTTGTGCAAGGGTGGGTTGGGTTTCTTCACTAATAGTCTTTCGGGGTAAGGTGGGAAATTAATTTGTTGGGGTACTCGTACAGACTGAGAAGTGATTGGAATAGGAGGAGAGGCCTCTTCTTCTGCAGGGGTGGTTTGAGTGTTTTCTTCCTCAAAATGATTATCATTTTCTTCCTAAATTATTACTGCAGGATCTGATTGGTTTACAACTTTCCCCGATCGTAGTTGAATTTCATAGGTGGGAAAGGTTTGAACTTATGTATTCTACATAGGGTGGGTGGGTTGATTATTGGGGTTAGGGATTGGCTGGGCAGGGATTGTTGTTGGTCTCGGAGGATTACGGGCAGCTTGGTTTTGTGGTTCTTGATTGGAATTTATAGAAACTTGTTGTTGCTGATTAGGGTTCAAGGAGGTTGTAGATTGTTGTTGTATAGGATGTCGGAGTAAATCTTGCATCTGTGGTGGGTTGAATCCAAGTAGTAATTGGGAAATGTTTGCAGGGTACTGTGGATATGTAGGGTAAGAGAGATTTCGATACATAGGTCCCCTACAACCTTTTTTCCAAGGTTGAGTTTGAGCTTGCTGAGGTGTCCATTGTGGATAGGTCATTGGGGAAGGGCCCCATTGTTGTTGTTGATATTGTGCATTAGGATCATAAAATGTATTGGGATTTTGGGCTCTCCAAGATCTTCTGGAAGGGTATGGCTATTCTTGTGAGACTCCTCCTCCCATATACATGCCTTATAGCTCAAGCAAGGTTGGACACTCAGATGTGGGGTGTTCTAGTGTACACATACCACATATTTCTATGAGATTTAATGGGCAATCTTTCTCACTATGGTTCTTTTGGCATCTATGACAAAATATTGCTAAAGCAACCTCTTCTTCTTGTTTCTTTTTCAGTTTCAGAGTATATAACTGGTTACTCATTGTGCTCAAGATGCTTGTTTTAAAGTTCTCCAATAATTTTCCTAACTCAGTTCTAGTGATAGTCCCTGAGCTTTGTTTTGTATTTCTGCTAAAAGGATCTCTTGGTCCTTTGCCTATTTTAGCTTGTCCTCTTGAGTATCTCCTACAGTAATCTGCAATTTCTGAAAAAGGATTTTGGTGTACATCTCCTGAACTCAACAAGTTTAAAACTTCTATGCAATCATCTCTGAGACCTTTCAAGAATATAGTTCTTACTACAACTGGGTCTGTGGTAAATAGTTTTGACTTCTAATAGTTGTATAAGAACCTTTCTAAGTATTCTTCAGGGCTTTCATCTTCTATTTGTTGCATTTTAAAAATTTCATTTTTAGCATTATCCTTACAATAGTCTTGGTATTTCTGTAAAAATGTGTCTTTCATTTGATCCCAAGAGAGGATTGTATTTTCTCCTAAGCTCATGAACCATCTTAAGGCTGAATCTTTCATTGTAGCAGGAAAGAGCTTAAGTTTTTTGGCATTGTCTGAGTAGTTATATCTTCTACATAATATGTCAAACTCGAATAAAAATAAATCTCAATCTTCAGTTGACATACCTCTGAAAGTGGGTAACAATGATAGTGGGATATTCTTCATGCTGATGTTTCTGGAAATATCCAAGATTGGAAACCCAAAAGTCTCAGTCTCTGTGGCTGTATTTCCTTCTTCTTCTTCCATTCTACTGATGGATGGTTTAGAAACTGGATTTTATGTGTCTCCTAAATGTTCAACAGACTCATGTTCTGCCTGTCCCAATACTGATTCTTCTGTTTTAGGTTCTCCTTCTGAAGCTTCCCTGGCTCCCCTTGAATTTTCTCTTGGTGAAATTTTTCCTGCACTAGTATTAGTTGGATTAGTGGGGGGGTTTGTTTTTGAATCTTTGGAGCTTACAAATCTACCCTTGTTATCTCTATATCGACGCATAAAATGAAAATTGGATTCTTTAACTGAATTGAAATTCTAATTCTATCTAGAATGTAAGAAGGCAACCTGGCTTCAAAGAACCCCACTCTAGTGGCCACATGGCTCTTCACTCACGTCTTAAATGTTTTATCCTCCTCCCTCAAGCAGCCTTTAAAAGAATTAAAAATTTATACAAATAATCTAAGCTAAAAATCACTTCCTACCATTTGCAACTCCCTGATAATGGTGCCAAAATGTTGTGTTGCTTACATGTTTAGTATAATGCACTCATTAATTATCAATCTGGGATTTGTAATCAATAGAGTTACAAGTCACCAGTAAGAAAGGTAATTTCTAATGTCACGAGTATAGAACTAAGATAGATTATGCATGCTGGAAACAAATCAAAATAGCAAACTGCAGTGCACTTTGGTTGTCTTTCACAGAGAGGCTATCTACTCCATTATGGCACATGCAAGTATGAGATGAAGTTGGTTTGGTAGATCAACTCTGCTATCTGGCCCAAAAAACTAACTATGCAATCCACACTTCTGAAAGGGAAATCACACATCAATCATCAAGTCATAGCATGGGTAGTTTAATAGTCAATACACTGAGTATGTTGTGCTTCACAATGTGCTTTTGTGAACTTCACTAGTTCTCCTTCAAATATGTCTGACTATTGCTACCAACATTCATGTCTATAGAGAAAAATCAAATTCATAAAAATAGAGCATATGCAAAAACAGGGTGAGTAAAGATCTCTAAGCAATCATATAATGGAAATCCTACTCTAAGTTGTATTGCTATCATCTAATAGAGTTAAAGCTTCAACTAATTTAACATTTACACTATTGAAAACAAATGCTAATGCTAATCTATGAAGATGCTAACCTTTGTTGGGCAGTGGGCCCTTGCCTCTTCCATAGGTCAGCTACTGGAGTCTACAGTAAGCTTGCTTTCAACCCACACATTGCTCTCACTCAAATCTCAAAACATAAAATCAAACTTTTGTTAACAACTCAACTCATAGACAATCATAGACAATCAAGACATGGAGATAAATGACGTTCTTCTATTAGTCTTCACTCAAAATATGTTCTGCAATATCACACCCTGCTTCACATGTTGGTAATATGCTAACTGTCCTCTTCCACCATCCTTACCACGACTATTTAAATAGTCTTAGTCGTGAAACACAAGGAGGTCAAGTGATTTGCAAATCAATGAAATGTTTAAATTTAATTATTCAGTTATATATTTAGCTTCATCCTCATGACACGAAGTGCATGAGGATGAGGCAATCAAAAAAATATTCTAACATATTCTTGACAAAGAAAATAAGCATTCACCAATTGGGCGATCTAGAGATAAACTTGGTACATTCGGCTCTCTATATGGGTACTGGATCGTGACAGGTAGATGGTACCAGATCCCAACAGTGCGCAAATTGTGGTACTGGATCATGAAAGTCCATGGCCGTTGGTACTGGATCGCAACAGATGATATTTAGTACCAGATGCGTTTGGTACCGGATTCAGACATTGACAGTCTTGGTGCACAAGTATCGGATAGTTGATCTGGTACAGGAAGGCTAGATTTATCTAGAGATCAAAGATTATATGTGGCAAATTGAAGCATTAGTACATGAAATATTTAATTCCCTACCTCAATAAACCACAAAATGCATGAATTAACCATACTTTACCTTATGACCTTATCACTGGTTAATGGTAGCGTTCTTGTTATTCACCCAAGCTTAGGTAAGCCAAAAAGGTATAGATGAAGAGTATAATAAGGTAATGGGGATGTCAATTTTGGGTCTCAACAGTCATCAATTCATTTTTGTTTTGAATCAAGCTCTGTTGGGACTGCATCAATTCTTCCTCCAATCTCCTAATGATGGCATCTTGCTCAAGGAATTGAGCTAGTTTCTCTAGGAATAGGGTATTTGTTTGTACCTCAGCATCAATTGTTTATGTAGGAAGTGTTTCTTCTACTTTCATTATTTATTCAGGGTCTGTTTGTGTCTCCACACAGTTTGTAGTGACTTCTCTTTTAGGAAGAGGATTTCTTCCTTTCACTCTGGGCCTTTTGTTTTTCTTTCTTTTGTGGGCCTTATCTATTTGTTCTAGATGCTTCCTTAATTCTTTAATAATTTCCCTGAGTTTGCCAACTTTTTGTCTTAATACTTCAACCTTTTTAGCCTTTCTTTTTAACAACTTGTTCTCCTTTTTCACCTTTCTAATTCTCCTATGTCTTTTTCCTACTTTTGTTTTGTAAGGGGTCTCAAGGTTTTCTTCATTCTGGTTGGCAGGTAGTTGTTCCTCTTCACCTTCCACATGCTCTGTCTGTTCAAGAGGGTTTATTACCTCAGGATGAGGTTATTCCTGTGTTGTGTCCATTGGAAATGACATTTGAATCTCAGGAAAATCTTCAGTAGGTTTTGAAGGAGAGGCTTGCTCTTGGTATTCTCCTAGTTTATCTCTGTCAATTGAGGCCCCTAAGTTCCCTAAAACCTGAACTATTTCTAGCTCATAGATTTTCAAAAATTGTTCTTTCATGTGCTCCAATGTTGGCTGGGTGTGTTCCTGAATGTTTCCTTGTAAATTTTGTTATATCTAATTGATTTCCTAAACATTTTCCTGTAAGGAATACTTTGTAATGTTCTGAATTTCTTCAGGTTGTTTTGTTGTGTCCTGGGTTTCTTCAGGGTTTCTTTTCCATCTACTTCTCCTCTTTCTCTCAATGAGGAATTTAGGAGCATTCATTGTTCTTTTTCTCTTTATTTTTAGTTCCCCTATTTTTTAGGTCTAAGCCTCTATAATTTGGACAGGGTCAGCCTTGATTTTGGGTTGAGGAGGTGGAACTTCTATTTGGGTTGTGGTCTCCCCTTCCTGTCTTTCTTCAATTTCCTGTGGTGGGTCTTCATGGTATAATTTAGGTTGATCCAATTGCATAGGTCTATTGGTCTCAATAAGATCACCCCAGGTTAATTGAGTTTGACTTAGGACCTTATTTCCTATCAGTTTAACTAATCCTTGATGGTTGATGATATTAACAGGATCCTTGGATTTTTGTGTTCTTAAAGTAACCTCATGTAATATAGTGTTTAGAAAAAATTGTAGATTGATTACTAACCGTTGTTTGAAAGCCACTAGAAGTTTGAGGTGGTGTGTTCAGATTACATCATATCATCCATCACAGGTGATGTATCTCTGAATTACCCCTGCCAATTCTTTCAATGGTATGTTGAGGGTGCTGGGGTTAAGTTCCATTCCCTTTTTATCCAATTCCTCTCCAGGGTCTACAAAGGATTCTACAACTTCCTTGAGCATTGTATATCTTCCTATCCATTGAATTCCTAAGTTAGTTAGACTTATAACCACTGATACAATTTACGGAGTAATTGGAATTCATATATCTCGAACCATGGAGATTTCTCCCTGCAAATTCTGAAAGAATTCAAGTGTGTTCTTTGTATCATATCCTTGTAGTCGGTTAAAGTACTCCAGCCACCCTAGATGGTGTAGAATTTCTCTAGCCTACTCAGTTACCTGTAATAATGTTGGTTCCCTGCGCGCACTTTTTCCACCCATTATTCTGTGAGAAAATGAGAATGACTATCATTACTGCTTGTAGGCTTGGTTAGACCAGCTTGGAGGAAATATTACAAAATATAGAAAAATGTCAGAGAACGGTGAGTGTGTAAAAATGTGGGTTTTCCATTATTACAATCATTATAATCTTATCGAAAAACATGTCGAGCATCTACCCCCTCATTAATGTAGAGGTTGTCCTTGACCGTCAACATAGGCAAAAGTAATGAGTGCAGGTATTGCTAGTGAGAGGTAATAATGACGTTGTCACCACCAGTGGAGACCAATCATGGATAATTTTCAAAAAGCATTTATTTTAATGGTAATCATAAACGAGAGTCCTCTTTCATGGGAAATTTGATATTTTTGTACCTATTCTCAAAAATTCTTTAAGGAAAAATAAGTCGAATAAGTTAAGTCTGTTCATTAAAAATATTCCACATATCATAATGTTGTTACCTTTCCCAAGTTATTGAATATAACCGAAATGATAGCCTTGTTATTGAGTAAAGGAAATCTAGAGACACATAGAAACTTGGTGTTTTCAAGGTAAACTACCATACCACAGGCAGAGCCACTACTGCCAGTAGGTGTCCATAGCCTCTCCAGGGTTTCCTTTTAACCAATAGATGGGCCCATGTCCTTAATAAATATTTGAATCATCTTTTCCTGACAAGACCACTATCCTGGTTTGGTAGCCAGATGATGATAATTCCACTCACTAGATCGTAACTTAAGTGAACAAGCCAACTCGTGATGAGGACCCCTATTCTTTGTGGGAGAATTTTTATTACTTATATTTATTTTTTATGTGTTTTTTTTTTTATAACTCTATTAAGGGAGGCTCATCTACTCCTTAAGAGTCATGGATGGCATAAAGAAGTGTAAAGATTCTAAGTAAAAGTGTGCTTAAGACTCCTTATTATAATATGAAGGAAAATTATCATTCAATTATATTTGTATGTATATAGGAAAAAGAAACGAATTATGGTGGTTAAAGATTATGAACAAGATTTAAGATATTTCGAAGAAATTAATCCAAAAAACAATTTGATAAGGTATGAGATATAGTCCACAAAATAATGACATATCATTGTGATGATAATAATGTTGGTGAAAATTACTTGGTGAAGGTTGTACCCCAAAGTAATGGCTAACGTTTTAATAGCATAAAAGAAAAAATGGTAATGAGGAATAAAACATAGAAGGAACAACAGTTGTTCCTTTTCACAATGCACAGTGCGACCTGAGATGAAGAAACAACAATTGCGCGAAGGGAATGGTAGTTGTTCTGTTCGAATGAACAACAATTATATACAAAGGAACAACAATCATGTGAAGAGAACAAAAATTGTTCCATTCAAATGAACAACAATGAGACCCAAAGGAACAACAATCACGTGAAGGGAACAACAATCGTGATTTTTTTTAACCATCTGAATAGGTAATTTTGGAAACTTCCCATGGAAATATATTTTTGTTGAATCTAAGACTAATTAGTCATCAACTAAATTCATTCAATTATTACGGGTCAGTTTATTTCAGAATCAAGTATTGGATGGTCTGATGATGTTATGAGTTCATTATAGTTTCCCGATCACTGCTCCAGAACATGACATTTTTTTTTTCTGTGAAAGATAGGGTCCTTGTGATAAGATAAAGCCAGAGTATGGAACAAAAAATAGTGTTAATTACATTCATCTTCCTTATTCTTATTTTCCAAAGTGACTTTCATAAAACTAAAGAAATAAACTAAAAACTCAATTAAATCAATATAAAAAAAACTATATACAATATATACATTGTCAACAAAATTCATCATTTATAGAGCTAGAGTGGTTGGGTTGCCTTCCCAGCCAGCCAAAATCTTAACGGTAGGGTCCTTACTTACTTCCTGGTAGAAAGATTCTTTTGAAGACGGTTGATGGTAAAGTTGTAGTCGATGTCCATTGACTAGAAATGGAGATCTAGACCCGTCGATGGTACTTAAAGTGACCGTGCCATTATCATGGACTTCATTAATTTCATATGGTCCCAGCCACTGTGTCTATAATTTCCCCATAAAATCCTGAAATCTGGAATCATAGAGAAGCTCCCAATCACCTTTCTTGAATGATTTCTTCTTGATATGTTTGTCATGCCAGGTTGCTCTCTGTTGCTGAATAACAGTTGTGCGCTCTACAGCACACAGGCGTGCTTCATCAAAATCATTGAGTCAATGAATGCATTGTTTATGTGTTTCTGTTAGATCCAGTCCAATTTCATGGGCCATCCTTAGGGTCTTGATCTGAAACTTGATTGGGAAGATGGGTTATTTACCATAGATTAGGTGATAAGGAGAGTAGTCAGTGGTGTTATGCCATGTTGTGCGATAAACCCATAAGGAATTTGGGAGCTCATTAGCACAATTCTGTTGGTTTGTTGAGATAGTGTTTGTCAGGATTGCCTGCAGGACCTTATTGGTTCTTTCTACTTGCCCTTTTTCCTTTGGGTGGTATGGAGAAGTAACCTTGTGCTTAATATGGTAATTGTCTAGGGTGGTGGTAATTCTATGAGATGTAAATTGTGACCCCCCATCAGTGATTACTTCCCTGGGTAGTCCATAGCGTAAAAATAATTTGAAAAGAAATTTGATGACTACTTCTTCTATTGAATTTTGTAAGGCTTTTGGCTCTACCCATTTGTTCATGTAGTCTATTGCAACTAAAATGTAGGCCTTCTGATTTGAATTTGTATTGAAGGGGCCAATGAAGTCTTGTGCCCATCTCTCAAATGGTTCTATGACTACTTGTGCTTTCAAGGGAATTTCATCAGCTTGACTTGGTTTTCCCATCCGCTTACAACTATCGTAGGTTTGGACATATTTCTTTGCATCTCTAAATATTGAGGGCCAATAGTATCCCATTTGTAAAATTTTGTGTTCAGTCCTGCGATATGAAAAATGCCCACCACAGGGTTCATCATGTCCTACCTTCAGTATATCGTAGATTTATTCATCTCGTATGCATCTACGGATCTGGAGATCAGCTCCTATGTGGAAGAGATATCCACCAATCCAAGTAAATCATGTGCTATGTTGGATGATTAGTTTTCTTTCCCTTGATGATAGATGTGTTGGTAATTTTCTCGCTGCCAGATAATTTTCCACATCAACATACCACTGTGGCTTTGTGGTGACGGAAAATAGATGCTCATCTGGAAATTGGTCTTCAGCGGTTAAGGAGTCATCTATTTTGGGTATGCGGGACAAGAACTCTGCGACAAGATTTTCTCTCCCAGGTCGATCTTTGATGGTGATATCAAATTCCTACAATAATAATAACCACTGAGTGACCCATCCATTAGTAATCAGTTTATTAGCTATATATCTAATAGCAGAATGATTAGTATATAGAATAAGTGGATAGGTTGTTATATAATGACAAAATTTATTGATGGCATGTATAACAACTAAAAATTATTTTTCTGTTAATGTATAATTAAGTTCAATTGGAATAATATTCTTGCTAATAAAATAAATAGTGTAGGGTTTCTTGTCTTCTTCCTGCCCAAGGACAACGCCTATGGAAATATCTGATGCATCGGTGGAGATGTGAAATGGTATTTTCTAATTTGGTCCTCTCAATACTGGTGTTGTCGAGATCATCTTCTTGAGTCCCGCAAATGCCATGTCACACTTGTCAGACCACTGAAACTCCACATTACCAGTCAAAGCATGTAAAGGTGCAATGGTTCTTGAAATGTTTTCCATAAATCTGTGATAGTATCCTGAAGCACCAAGCAAAATACATACCTCACTTTGTGTACGTGGTGTAGGTAGATTAAGGATTAACTCTATTTTTCCTAGATCTATTCTAATTCCATCTGCACAAATATAATTCCCTAGTACTACACCTTCCTTCATCATCATGTGGCATTTTTGATGACTTAAACGTAACCTGGTAGCATGCACCGTTCTAGTACCTTCTCCAGATAATTCATTGCTTGATCAAAGTCATCACCATAAGGAGTGAAATCATCCATGTAAACTTCAATCCCTTCATTGATTAGATTGTTGAATATGCTTAGGATCTCCCTTTGGAATGTGGTTGGAGCGTTACAAAGTCCAAAGGGAAATACTCTATATGCAAAGGTACCCCAAGGGCATGTGAATGTAGTTTTATCTTGATCTTCAAGGGAACTATGGATCTGATTGAAGCCACTAAAACCATCTAGGAAAGAAAATAACTTCTTCCCTACCAAAGTATCCAAGACCTGATCGATGAAAGGTAAGGGGAAATGGTCCTTTTGAGTGGCTTTGTTAAGTTCCCTGTAGTCGACACAAATTCGCCATTTCCCATTTTTCTTTGGGACAATCACTAATGGGGAAACCCACCGACTATTTGAGATAGGATATATAAAATCTATGTCCAACAACTTTTGTAATTATTCTTTAACAATATCCCTCATGTGGGGATTCATTCTTCTCTGGGACTATCAGATAGGTCGGGCATATTTCTCAATATAAATGTGGTGTGTGGAGAGTTGTGGATCAATACATTTCATGTCAGAATACTCCCAAGAAAAAGCTTGTTGGTATTTAGAGAAGACTTGAATTAGATTTTGTTTTTGTTTCTCATCTAAATTGTCATTAATGTTCAGAGACTTTCCTGGTGCAATCTCAACAGATTTGTTGTCATGGACGGCGGTGGTCGAGATTTGTTGTTCCATTAAATATTCCAGCAAGTCTCCATGTGCTTCACAGTCTAGAACATCTTGGAGCATCTGGCATGTTGGGTTACCCACGATGGTTGGGATGTTAATAAACCCACTAATTATGTCATCCTTCAATTGGTGCTTAAGTCTAAGAGCTTCTTCCACCATGGGAGGGGCTCGTAGATCCTTCTCCGAATATCATGGTGGTGGAAATTGTGGATATATGAAAGTTGGGCTTGGCTTGGATGGAGGATATAAGATGAGGTTTTTTGTGACACCTCCTCTGGAAATTGTCATATTACCCATTCGACATCCTATGTACGCATCAACTGTTGTGAGCCATGGTCTTCCTAGTATCAATGGATGCCCTTCGAGTCAACTTCTTGGGTTGATGATGAGGAAATCCGCTGAATATTCCCAAGAGTCGACTGAGATTGCTATATCATGTAGTGTGCCAACTGGTCTGACCACTGATCGATTGGCCAATTGTAACATAATTGGGGTGGGTTCGAAGGAGTCAAAACCCAGGGTGTTGCAAGTTTCCATAGTGAGGATATTGATGGCCTCCCCCAAATCAACTAGTGTATTTGGAAAAGAACATCCCTGGATATGAACTGTTACTATGGGGTTCCCTGGATCTGCATATTTAATTGGTTCTTGTCTACATAGAATTAGATCAGACAAGGCTCCCACTACACGAACTGTTGATGATGAATTTTTAATTTTCCTAACAGGATTCCTCCCACATAGTTCCTTGATCATATTTTCATATATTGGAATGTCTTGCAAAGCCTTTAGGAGTGGGGTATTGACATATAAATTCTTGATTTCCCATACAATGTCGAAGTTAGGATATACAACAGGTTTTTCTATCATCAATATTTCGGGGAACGGAGGGGAAGGAGTTGCATCCTTATCAGGATCTTGTGACCCGGTTGTGTTTCCCCCCGACTCGATTTATTCTATTATTACCATAGTCGAGGGAGTTATTGATGGTTTTTTGTAATCTAATGTCTCCTTCTCTTGGAAAGAATTATTTTCTTCAGGAGATATTATATGCCCTGATCTCAACTAGAGTTCATTGCACCCTACCGAGGTGGTTTCCCCTTCTCCATTTTCCAAAATTTGGACAAGCAGAGCCATTCTATTATTTGGATTTGGGTGGGGTTAGGTTGGTAATTGAGGGTGCAATTGCAATTGAGGGTTCTGGGGTATTTGGACTAGGGCTTGCAACGTGGGTTGGGTTTGAGGGGCCATCCCCATGGGTTGATTGTTTACCCCCATGGGGTGCTTCCAATTCTGGTTCCAATTTGGGTTTTGGGCAGTCGTGTTAGGCCAATACGGAGGGTAGGGGTTGTTATTTGAGTTTTTCCAGGATGTGGTGGGGTATTGTGAGTTAGGCTAGGTGGAACTTGCAGTTGGTTGATTCTGCCAGGTGGGATTTGTAGGTGGTTGGTTCGACCAAGTGGGATTTGCGGGTGGGTATTGCTAGGGCTGCCAGTTCTGATTAGCAAATGTCTGGCTCTACCATGCATTACCAAAAAATTTCTACTGATTATACTATCCAGAAAATAAAGAGGAGGGGTCCTGGAATATATTTGGAGGGGGAGCTTGCCATTGACGACACTGAGCCATCATATATAATGGTTTTGTTTCCTCTTATGATTCTCTAAATATAGATTTTAGTGCAGGGAGCGATGGGAATTTCTCCATGCAGTGATCCTTGGCACAAATAGTGCAAACCCGAACCACACTCATAGGACATTCCCTTGGACCATGTTTTTTTTGCATCTGTGGAAAAATATCGCCAAAGTCTACTCCACCTTTGCTTGTTTCTGTTTGTCCTGCAATACATCAAATTGTGTAGTCAGAGCGCTCAAAATATATATTTTGAAATTTTCTAAGAGATTACCAACTTCATCTCACATAACACCCCCACTGGTAATATTGATATTTCTAGTGAGGGAAGTCTGCATCCCTGATCCAGTTCGTGTACTTCCTCATGAGCACCTGATGCACAATAGGACAAGGTTATAATAAGTTTCTTGATAAATGTCACCCTTCCATATTAAATTTAATGTTTCTACCTGTTCATCTTTCATTCCTTTTATCAACGTGGCTTTACGCACCTCACTTGGTAAGTTTCCGTAAGGAGACCTTTGTAAATTATATTGGAATATTTCAACATATTCTTCTAATGTTTTGTTTTCTTTTGCAGTCATTTGAAAGATTTCATCTTTAGTTCATTGTTCCTACAATAATCCTAGTATTTTGTTAAGAATGCATGTTTCATTTCATCCCATGAGTTAATGGTTCGACCTCCCAATCCCATAAACCAGCGTAGAGCTACTGCTTTCAAAGTGGAGGGGAACAATTTTAATTTTTGGGGTTCAGAGGTGTAATCATACCCTCTACATAGGACATCAAATTCAAATAGGAGTGCATACAGGTATTTTGAAATTAACCCATGAAAGGTTGGCATATTCTGTAAGGAAAATTCTTTCGTGGGAGTGTTAGCAATTGGATCAACTATCGAGGATTCCAAAGTGGAAGTATAGGGACGTTGTTGATTTGGTTGTGCCATTTGATCGAAAATGTGCCAAAAATCTTCAGGAATTTCTTGATTCAGATGTTCTATTTGAGATGGTTGATTATTTGATCCCCTAGGGGATTTGATTGCACTCCCTCTATCTGGGATTTCAGGTATGCCTTCTTCTTTTACAAAAGATTCAGGATCAGGGCATGGTGATGGGTCTGCCTTGGAAACCCCACTGGTTTCTCCTTCTCCTTCCTCCAGATTACAAGAATTTCCCTCGTCTAAAGGGTTGAGGGGTGGAAGATCTATTCTTTGAAAGATTTTCTTTGTCCCTTCAATTTTTCTATTTTTTCTATGAATCTCAGCATGGGCAGTTGGTGAAACTTCTACCTAAGGGATTCGGGTAGATCCTTTCCTAGGTCTAACCGAAGCTTGAGATTCATATTTTCGGATGATGTCGTCTATGAAAGTCCTTCTCCTAGGGAGCACTGAACCCTGGTTTTTGGTATTTTTTGGTGGGGGTTTTTGTTTTTCAAGATCTTTCTTATTAGTCATACACACTTCACGCAAAAAGAAATTCCAAAATGAAACACCTATATAAACTCTTAGGTGTCAATTAGAGGTAAGCATTGTCATAAGCAACTTACTTATTGCTTGCATAGGTTATTACCTTCCGTCTTCAATAACTGGTCCTCCAGAGACACAACCAATGCTACCTTTGACATTATCCCCAGCAACAACACCAAAATGTCGGGGTCTAAAAATTTCTAAAAACATCCTTAGTTTAACATTAATTTATCAACCTGAGGATTCGTATTTTATTTCAAGAATATCAACGAAGTCTATGAAGATAGCTCTTAGAGGCTAAAATCATGTAGTTAAAGCAAACCTGAGTTTATCCACAATCATGTTCCTCAAATGTTCATTAAATATTCTAAAACTAAGATCTTACTTAACAAAATTGAAATCTGATTACTAACATGCTGCAATTGAAAATGAACTAACTAATCTGTTGAACTCATTTAACTAAAAAACAGTAATTGAATCTAAATAAAGACTTGCAGAATTTAACCATTAACTATGAATCAAATTGTTGGAAAGGAAATAGAAAATTACTCTATCTATGGAAAGAAACAACAATTTTAATCTAATCAAAAGGAACAACACATGTAACTTTAACGAAAAGGAACAACAATCATAACTTTAACTGAAAGGAACAACAAATGTGAATCTAAGTAAAAGAAATAGTGCATATGAAAATATGAGGAACTGTTAAGAAGTAAACTACAGTAATGCAAATTGGAACAACAATCATTAATACTTGAGATAAATGTCTATATTTTGTATGCAAACAGCATAAAATCATTAACACACTCATGCACTCATCTTAACTATTGGAAAAGAGAATTGAATCATAAAACAGAAAGAAAAAACTTGATGCAATTACAAATTTGAGATAGTAGCTCCTTTAGACTAGGCCCTTGGTCCTTAGAAGCACTCCTACTAGAAACTCAGTATGTAGAAATGGTGAAAACGTTCAAAGATTTTATTGATTTCATAGTTGGTACAACATTCACAAAAACTGCCTATGCAGAGTAAATTTTGAGTTCTAAATACTTGGATACAATTATTAGATTCTTCTATCAGGATCTATTACCCTCTATATATAAAATAATCTGAGTAAATTAAGTCATCTTGAGGATTGAGAGATCCTCAGGATTTCTTTACTATTATAAAGTTACAATATAGAAACTCAATAATCTTCAAAACTGCTTTGCGCCAAAAGTCCTCAACCTCCAATAGCTTGCGTATCTTCAAGATCTTCTTTGTTATTTTGGTTTTGACAATATTTACCCAAATCTGTAACATAATCAAACAATTCCAATTGTATTTTAAAATCTATTTAATATAACTTCAATAATATCACTAGAAGAAATATTAATCATTTTCTATCCTATTTATCCCTAATTAACAGAAAAGTCAGTCAAGATTATATCATGAACTATGGGAATAAGGAGGATATTTCTAAATTTTTCATAACCCAACAATATGTCTTGAAGAATTACATTAATTTGAAGAAACAACTTCCTTTGTTTTCCAACTACAACTGGAAGGAGCATCTAACCCCCTAGTTTCTCAGGCTACAACCCGAGGGAACTCACATCCAACTCCCCAATTCGCTGGCTATAACTAGAAGGACGCTACAACCCCCTGTGTTCTCCGGCTATAACTGGAAGGTGGCTACAACCACTTGTCCTTTCCCTGTCCAACCACCCTAAAGTATAAATAGAATGATGGAACCACTGTCAACCTGTCACTCTGAGATATACTGTTGTCCAACTGTATCAACCTGTACCACTGAACTATATCCAATCTGTACAACTGCCCTCTAATCAAATTGTACCTGAACTGAACATTTATCTACAAACATACATCATATATGTGACCTGTAGTGCTGCAGCTCGCGTATGTACATGCCCTATATGTTATTCAGCCCGCATATGTATGCTACCAAACTATTATGGAGCCTGCATATGCATTCTGAAAACTAGAGTTTCCTTTTTATTGAAAAATTATGATCCTCTGTAACTTCTTTCACATAGATCTCTAACGTGTCTCTGTATCCAGACTAAAATTGTACCCTATGCATGTATCCTCATATATAATATTTACTAAAGGCAAGTATGTCTCTCTCTATTCATTTTTCATATAGGTATCTGTAATCATAAACACATATAATATCCCTTACATGATCTTAGTCATCAACTCTTTTATGATATTCAGTCTCTCAATACATCAACTACTACACAAATACAAGCTCTCAACCATGTACCATAAAAACCCTTAGCCATATGCCAAGAAATACAAGATGTGCCTCACAAGAAGTATCAATGATGAATATATCAACACTGTATTTTTGTAGATCTGACTTATGTACAAGATCCCATGAAGCCACTAGTCTCTCTAGGGAGAATCCACAAATCTCCATTTCCATTCCTCATGCATACATCAAAATCCAACTATTCATAGAAATAAGACATACCCTTTGAACCAATGGATGGATCTGATGTATCTAAGCACTTTAGAACTTCCTGGGAGGTTGATCTCAGAATCTAGAACCTTTGCATCTTCATCTCTTCAAGTTTCCATGGATTTACCAACATGTACGAACCTTGTACACAAGCAGCCCGCGTACACCTCAGAAAATAGGGTTTTGTTGTAATTCCGATAATTTTTCCATCAACCTTTTGCACTACCTCAGATTTTCACCACTTTAGATGTATCTACAAGTACTGACAAAAAGATTTACACAAGAAAATAGATATACAATATGTACAAGTGTGTGTATAATGAGTGAGATTTGCCTCTTATTTATATCTTCATGTAGCCTTACACTTTCCTTATTTTAGGGCTTCTTCATTTAAAATAATTTATTTTGCAAAGAACTTTGACCCTTGGGGGCTTCTATAAGACTTATGAGGGGTTATCCAACTTCATATGGTTATAACTCTCTAACCGTGAGGAGTTATGTGACGTTCCACATATCACCAGAAATGGCATGACAAGAACTATCCATATAGGATAGTTTCATGGAAAAATTCACTATAATTAATCTCATTATTCCTCAAATAAGCATGTATTCTCTCACTCTACAAAGCATCTTTCCGCAAGGGATTTCACCATAAGGGGACCACTTTGGAGTTCATCCATTTTTACTTCTTATAAACCATGACAAGACAATAATGACTCATCTTTACATAAAAAAAACTCGGTTCCATTACCCAAACCTTGTGCTACAAGGATTTCTTCAAGAGTTGACATCAATGAAAACCAACCTTAATCAACAATCTCCGCCTTTGGCATTGATGGAAACACTCTGATGCAATACTGAAATCATATCACTCATGCTCCCCCTAGAACCATGCCTCTGTCCTCTATATCTGATAAATATTCTCCCCTTGGAACCATGCCTCTGTCCTCTACCCCTATCCTCTACATCTAATAAATCTCTCCCCATTTGTCATCAATGGAAAAGGTATATTTCAATCTGGGGTTGCTCCTCCTGACTGAACTGTCCTCTTATGGTGTTTCCTCGTGTAAATGTAAGACATATAAGATAAACATTCAAAAATAACTCATTTTGGAGTAGAAATAACCCCAAGTCTCTGGAGAATATATTCAAAGGATTCCTGTGGAAGTGTTTTTGTGAAGATGTCTTCCACTTGTTCTTTTGTGCCCACATACTCAACTCTAATGTTCTTTTCTGCAACCTTCTCCCTTAGAAAGTAATACTTGATTGGAATGTGCTTTGTCTTGGAGTACATCACCAGGTTCTTCAAGATAATAATGGTGCTTGTATTATCACAATAGATTGGAATGGGCTCATCATACTCAATTTGTATATCTGTCAGAGTTTGTTTCATCCAAATAACCTGTGTACAAAATGATGCTACTACAATATACTCTGCCTCGACTGTAGATAAAGATACTGTTGATTGTTTATTTCTTAGACATGATACTAAACACTCACCCAAGTAGAATAATGCTCCAGTGGCGCTTCGTCGGTCATCAATACATCCTTTCCAATCTGCATTTGTGTAGGCAATAAGTGATAGATCCTTTCCTTTTGGATACCATAATCCAAACTCTTTTGTTCCTTTGAG